>OX438782.1:1230671-1482810 GCA_949316455.1 Acleris holmiana | reverse complement strand
TTGGGGGTTCCCCATACTTAGAACTGAAACTCAAAATTTTTTTTTTCATCAAACCCATACGTGTGGGGTATCAATGGATAGGTCTTCAAAAATGATATTGAGGTTACTAACATCATTTTTTTCTAAACTGAACAGTTTTGCGCGAGAGACACTTCCAAAGTGTTGAAATGTGCCCCCCCCCCCCCCGGTAACTTCTAAAATAAGAGAATGATAGAACTAAAAAAAATATATGATGTACATTACCATGCAAACTTCCACCGAAAATTGGTTTGAACGAGATCTAGTAAGTAGTTTTTTTTTAATACGTCATAAAAACATTGATCAAAGCTACAACGAACTTTTATATTATGTTACTTGCTGCTACGGAACCCTTCATGGGCGAGTCCGACTCGCACTTGGCCGCTTTTTTTTGTTTCTTAAATAGTTCGATTGTTGTGTTCTGTGACCCGATCAACACAGCTGAGCTATGGATTGACAATTCGCTCAGTGTAGGGAAGCCGTTAAGTAGGCCGTGGAGTAGTGGTGGTAGGACCCTGTGCAGGGTCCGTCCGGATCGCTACCACCATCTTATCCATTAACCACCCGCCAAACAACAGTGTTTGCATTGTTGTGTTCCGGTGTGGGGATAAGACAACCGGTGAAATTACTAGCATAGAGGCATTCCATCTTAGTCCCTCAGGGTTGGCAACGCATTTGAGGTCTCAGGATTCTGGTCTTGAGAATTCAAATGTCTATGGGTCTCAGATTCCACTTACCATCAGGTGGCCCGAGTGCTCGTGTGCCTTCTCCTTAACATAAAAAAAAAAAAAAGTACTACAAACATAAAAATCAACAAGTAATAACTAATATAATATAAATACTTAGAACTGAAACTCAAAAATTTTTTTCATCAAACCCATACGTGTGGGTATCTATGGATAAGCCTCAAAAATGATATTGAGGTTACTAACATCATTTTTTTTCTAAACTGAACAGTTTGCGCGAGAGGACACTTCCAAAGTGTTGAAATGTGTGTCCCTCCCCCTGTAACTTCTAAAATAAGAGAACGATAGAACCAAAAAAAAATATATGATGTACATTACCATGCAAACTTCCACCGAAAATTGGTTTGAACGAGATCTAGTAAGTAGTTTTTTTTAATACGTCATAAAAACATTGATCAAAGCTACAACGAACTTTTATATTATGTTACTTGCTGCTACGGAACCCTTCATGGGCGAGTCCGACTCGCACTTGGCCGCTTTTTTTTGTATACACTTGCATGCATTAGCATGCATTGTCAATTATCATTATCTTAACCTGGTTGAGTTGTATACTTTTCTTATCTCTTGTTATGTAGCTGTAATGTAACTTGACAACTTTACTACAACCTATGTAAGCTGTAAAGATTGAGCTCGAGGAGAGGGGGGCTATGCCTGCCGTCACACAGTTTTACTAGTACGGAGGGTAGCTTACTGACACTCTGGCATTAATAGAAAGATCTCATATGAGTTCTGTAAGCTAAATAAATAAATAAACTGTACCTAAAATTTGCCAATTTTTTTTAACGTCAACTACTAGGACACTTGGGTTTCCGAGATAAATTCAACGATACCTTAACTTTGGAAAGCCGTCCAGCGGAGTACGAAGTAGTAAAGAATATTTACATACATACATAGATACGTGCGAAATCCTAACCTTTCTTGGCAGTCGCATAAAAAGGATGCTTACCGCAATGGCACTTTTTGCATAACACCGTTCTTGTCACGCCTGTTCACGCAATAAAAAGTAATTTCTATGTAAGTGTAATAATATAAATCACTATCTATCCACTTTTCCACTATTTCTCCGCCAATTATTTCTGCCCCTGAAATATAAAAAAAAAGTTTAAAATAGTACATTTTGATACAAGTGCGGAAAGTATGTCATTTTACACGAGTCTCGAAGTATCTTGGCCCGAGCTGCAAGCGAGGGACAAGACTCGGGACGAGTTAAAATGATAGTTCCGCACGTATATCAAACGACGTTTTTTAATACATTTGCGAAAAAATATCAATGAAACAAAATAAATCAGTAAATAAAACTATTACAAGAGACAATTTTACTTTTAATTGACACAGACTTTATGAAATGGCAACGGTTGTGACCATTCAGCCAAATAATAAAAAAAGTCACAATAATTTAATTACCTATATTTAAAAATCAAAAAGTATAATTCTCTATTAACCAGCGGTAATGCATAAAGGTGGATTCACATTACGCCGCACTGGGCTGGGCCCGGTTTCGGCATGGTGTAATGAATGTGAATTCACCTTAATATGCAACTATCTAATCATTCGTAATACTAATTAGGATTCAGCCATCTTGGTGAGAGCTATCATTTTTTTTAATATTACCTAGATACATTTTATGTGTGCATGTATGTATGTATTTAATTTTAATATTTTAAATTATATTACCTATGTATAGTCTCAATGTTAAATGACGTAATCAAAAAGTAGTTGAACATGCAAACTCTTTGGATGCACGGCTTGGAAGTTGAAACAAAATTATATTTAAAAAAAAATGGAAAACTATAACGCACTAGTGCGTAATATTCAACTTTCCGCACGATATACAGCTACGAAAAGTACCACTTTTTGAGCAACTGTGTTAAAAAGTATTTTTTTTATATATATATATATATACACCGTGTTTTTTTTGATTTACGATAACTTCGGCATATTGTTAGGTACACGTATAGAAACTACGTGGTACATTAGATTTTAAAATATTGCAAAAAAAAAAAATTGTTTAGAACAAAGTAATTAAATGTTGTGTCTTCAATCATTCTAAAAGGGTCTTTAGAGTTAACTCATAGTTAGTGTCAAATACGTCAAGTCAGCGTGACATACACACACACACAAGTAAAGATAACACTTGACAGGTGCACGACCTAACAATTGAAAACTCTTTACTCATAATAGGTAATTAAAAGAAAATTGTTAGGTATCAATTAAGAGCCTTTTACATTAGTTTAACGTGATTAACTGATTAATTTTAATAATTGATTTATAACCGTACGAGTTATCATATGTCTGTCTTCGGGAAATTAGCTTAATTTGACTTGAAGAACGTGCCCTTAAAGTTATCGTAAATCAAAAAAAACACGGTGTATATATATATATTAGGCTCTTTTTGTGATGTTTATAAATATAAACGTCACAAAAAGAGTGTTATAAGCAGAGATAGAAGTTTTTGTGGCAAAAACGTGAATTAACTATGGACTTCCTTCCGATATTAAATTTAAAGATAGCTGTTTCAAATTTCAAAGTGATATTTCTTAGTATTAAGTTCACCGGGTAAAATAGAAAATAGCTAAATGCTGATCACTACCCATAGATGTTATAAATAAACACAAATTTGAATAAAACTATTTTTATAACTAGTAACGTATTTTTTACACAAAAACTTCTTTTAATGCTATTTAGTCGAGCTCCATATAAAGTAAACTGAAACCAAGAGTGACTTGTAAAAAAAGCCTATTTAGCTAAATTAAATGACATTGTGTAGCATAATAGTAAGTTGCATGTTCATACCAAAGAAAGCGGCTAACTGCATAGTATAAGAATTTAAAAGCTTATGTGGTTAGCCTTAGATTATAGAATGCTTCAACTACTTCATTGCAGTTAGCTGCCTTCTTTTGTATGACGGGTTATCTCATAGTCATAACTGTTATAAGAAATTAAAACTTATCGATAAATTAATATATTTCTAAGGCCCTACGACAATTTTATTCATGCCACAAAAACTTCTGTCTGGTTATAAGTTTAACGTTTGAGTATCCTACGGCCCAACGAAAAATTCAGCATGTAGTCACTACGGCCCGTAGTCCTACCAGTAGTACTATTGTTTAATACTCATTCTGACCCAAATACTTAAAAAACATTTATTTTTTAAGTTATTGTGCTTGTGTAATCATAGCTGTTGCGGACGGCTAGCTTTTAAATTTGTGTAAAATGTTTCGTTGATTGTAGGAGCCAGAAATTAGTTGATTATGAGAGGGATAGCAATTGATTAGCGTTAAGTATTAGAGTAGGATAGCAATTGTACTTAGCGTAGCATACATTAGGGCCGATTGCCGCCGCTGAAAATAAAATAAAAGGTTGGATGTTGTTTTATTTGGTCCCCAGGAGTGCTCCACTACTATTAAAGTCTGAACTATAGAGTGGGAGCGCTCCTGGGAGACGGGAGGCGTCGACCTCTGTAGGAAATGAGGTCGGCGCTCCCACAGCTGAGAGAAAGCTGGCCCTGCCGCTATTAAAGTCTGAATTATAGCGGCAGGGACCCCGTAGGAAGTAGGGCGGCAACCCCCTGCATCACTATGGCCATAAAAGAAAAGTCTTGTTAAAATAATTAGGAAATCATAGGCCACAAAGTAGGAATTCCATAGTGAAAATTGTATCAATAAATCATCGAAATTGCGTAATAATTAATAGCCAATTAGAGGCAAGACGTCATGGAGGGAGAGGACTCTCCATGGTAAAGTAGGGCAGTATATAAACCGGTAAGGTTTCATGGAAAATTGTAGTAATAGTCGACTAGTAGTAGTCGATCAGGATCCGCCCTCAAGAAAACAGGAAGAAGTAAAGGAACAAAGTGCCAAGTCTGAAAAGTGCATAGTAGGGAAAGTTCCAATTAGCTTAGGATCCGCTACCTCGTCGCTCCGCTCACTAGTTGCGCCACGTGGGGTCGCACAGTGAGATTTCCGTGAGCGTCGATCAGCGACCTGGGTGCTCCCCTCACTAGTTGCGACACGTGGGTCGCACTGAGGCAGCCGCGAGCACAGGTCGCCGTACCCCTGGACGGTCGGGGTACTAAGTGTGCCACGAGGGCCACTATTGTGAGAAAAGGGACTCGAACTAGGTTAAGGGACTTGTTAGTGCTAAGTGTTTTAGTTATAGTGTTTTACTAGTGTTTGTACTTTTGTGTGACTTTTTTTTGTTGTAAATATATTTGTAATTAACATTGTGGTTTTCTTGTTCGTGTCTGAGCTGTGTGTTGGTGTACTTTTGCCAGTGCCCAAATCCGGGGGCACTCGACGCCGGCCTGGTTGAGGCCGCGTCCCCCACATCTCTTGGTCCTTCGAGCCGGATCCTGGTTCTCACCAGGACACCACCACAGCCGGTGCCATGGGATTGGTACCGAAGGAGGTCGACGAGCTCGAGGCACGGCGCCGCGCCGAAGAGCGGCGTCGCGAAGAGGAGCGCCGCGCCGATGAAGAGCGTCGCCGACTAGCCAGACAGCAGGAAACCCATCAACGGAGGCGGCAGTCCATGGAAGAGTACGAGCGAGTACAGCCGCTCGTGTTCACGGACCCGCCCTTCTCACCGAGCGAGACGCAGCCGAGCGCCGGGCCGTCACACGAACGGGCTGACGCGGGCGCCGGCCCGTCAGCTACACAGCAGCAGCAGCAGCAACAGCCGCCGCCGCAGCGACCTGCGGTGGCCTTCTCCGTGCCGCTGACCGCGGCGCCAGAAGCGGAGCAGGACGAGGCGAGGCCGGAGCAAGCAGCCTCACACTCTTCGGCGTGCACAGCTGTGCGCATGCGCCAGGCTGAGCGCGATGCGCAGCTGCGCCTGCTACAACGGTGCGAACAAGACCTTCTGCGGAAGATGGAGCAGGAAGCGGAGCTGGCGCGGATCCGCCAGCAACTGGAAGCCGCGCGGTTGGCCGTGCAGCTTGAAGACATTGAAGCAGAGGGCTCGCAGGCGGGCACGGAAGCCAGCGTCCACGCCCGGGTAGCAGATTGGTTGAAGAACAATCCGCAGCCGTCAAGCCGGACGGACGCTACGTCTGCGATGCCGCCACCCGCTGCGCCTGCCGCGGCAGGGCCGCAGCGCTATGCACCCAGCCGGGTGCCCGCAACGACGACGGTCGGTGTGAGCCACACGCCGACCCACATTGCTGCCACCGAGACCACGCACGCGGCGCCCGCCTACCTGCCGCCGACGTGCATGCAGCCTGCGACGTCGGTCGGCGCTAGTTATGCGCCACCGGCGCTACCCACCGCGGCGAAACCATGGAGCTACGCGCCGCCTACGACGCTGGTTAGCGCGTACTACGCGCCGCCGACCGCGCCGCCACCGCAGCCAGCGGTGCAAGAACCTCAGCGGGCGCGCAGTGAGAGCACCGAGCGCGCCATCCGAGCCGTAGCTGAGGTAATCGGCCACTCTTCGCGCTCCCGTCTGCCCAGGCAGATTTACGACCTGCCTGATTTCAGCGGCGGATGGGGGGAGTGGCTCGCCTTCGAGGCGGCTTATTACGAGTCGACGGAGGCAAACCGCTTCGGCAGCGCCGACAATATGGCGCGGCTGAGGCTGTGTATTAAGGGCAAGGCGCGGGAGCTTATCGCGCCTCAGCTCTTCACCACGAGAGACCCGGAGGACATGATGGCCACGCTGCGCGCGACCTACGGCCAGCCGTCAGTGGTCGCGCACGAAGCTTTGGCAACACTCAAGAAGCTGCCGAAGCTCTCCGCATCGCCGATGCCCGCGGACTTGAATTTAATCGCGATCAAGGTACAGAATGTCGTAAGTATCCTTACAGCAGTGAGAAAGTTTGGATACCTCTATAACCCGCAACTGAATGAGGAGGTTATGGATCATCTGTCGCCGGTCCTGCGGTCGAAGTATTGCGACTACGCAGCGGACCGGGGCAACCCCGAGGATCCTCCGATCGTGACAATGGGCCGCTTCTTGAAGCATGAAGCGAGCCGGGTCATGTGCCACTGGACCATCGGAGAGGCGCACGCGGGTGCCCATGCACCACCCGCCCGCGCCGAACAGAAGCCGGCGCCTAGGAAGGCGCCAAGGAACGCGCTAAGGCCAAGCGCGGCCTTTGAGCAGCCGCGCGCTGTCTACGCGACGGCCGCCGCCGCCGGCGTGGGGGAGGACGGCGGCTGCTTGTGCTGCGCCGGCCGCCACAGAAGTACGAGTTGTGGCCGGCTGGCAGCATTGGACGTCGACGCCCGCTGGGAGTGGGCCAAGCAGCAGGGGGTGTGTTTCCGGTGCCTATCGGATAGGCATCGCCGCTACCAGTGTCGCGCCCAGGGATGCAAGAGCCCGGGGTGCACTCGCCCGCATCACACGCTGCTACACACTACACCGCCTGAGAGGGCGGCGTACTCCGGGGCGCCTCGCGAACGAGAGGCGCCACACACCGCGTCGGCACGAGGGCCGACGCCACGTGGCGCGCCGGCACGTGGGCCGGCGCCGCGACGCACGCCAGCACGTGGGCTGGCACCAAAACAAGCTGCACCGGCACAGGTATCGGTGCAGCGAGCCGCGTCGGCACAAGCGCCGGCGCCAGAGGAGCATCGCATCTCTACAACCCGCAGCCAGGGACGGGTCGTGTTGAAGATGTGCCCCGTGACAGTGCGGGGACCGCGGGGCGCCGTGGACACATACGCCCTGCTCGACGACGGTTCAACCGTCACTTTGATTGACGCCAGCCTCGCGGAGGAAATCGGGGCCGGCGGACCTGTCGCGCCGCTAACGATGAGCGGGGTCGGCGCGACCATCGAGCAACCAGTAAGCCAGCGCGTGATCATCGAGGTGTGCGGCAAGGGGTCCGCGCACCGCATCGCCGCCAGGACAGTGCGGCCGCTGGTGCTGGGCCGGCAAACGCTGCCGGCCAGCCTAACCAAGTTCCGGCATCTACGCGCGCTAGAGGGTGCGTGCTACGAAGATGCTACGCCGCGTCTTCTCATAGGAAACGATAATTGGGATTTGATGCTTGCCAGAAAGGTGCGAGCAGGACGACGCAGCGAGCCGGCAGCAGTGAAAACAAGGTTAGGCTGGGTGATATTCGGGTCCGTGCCGAGGGCAATGGCACGGGCCTCAAATGAAGAAGTGATCATGTTTACGCGCACAGCGGAGCGCGACAACGAGCTCGCGGACGAGGTACGTAAACACTTTGCAATCGATGCGCTCGGCGTGTCGCTGGCCGTGAAGAAAAGGCCGGCGGACGCGCGGGCGGAGCGCATTTTCGAAGAAACCGTCGTGCACCGCGACGGGCGCTACGAAGTGGGCCTCCCGTGGAGAGAGGACAACGTCGCGATGCCGGCGACATTGGAGATGGCGCTGTCGCGCCTCAAGAATCAAGAAAAGAAGATGCGGCGTGATCCCGAGTTCGCCGAGCAGTACGAGGCGCAGGTGAGAAATTTGTTGGAGAAGGGATACGCCAAGAGGGCCTCCGAAGAGGATCTACGGCACCCGCGAGCCTGGGTGCTGCCGCATTTTGGGGTCCGTAACCCCAATAAGCCAGGGAAATTGCGGCTTGTTTTCGACGCGGCAGCAAAGTCACAGAACCGAAGCCTGAACGACTTTCTGCTCGAGGGGCCGGACTTACTGCAGTCCCTCCCGGGCATCCTGTTTCGCTTCCGGGAGGGCCGCTACGCCGCAACAGCCGATGTACAAGAAATGTTCCTGCGAATCAAAATCAGAGAAGAGGACCAGCCGGCTCAGTTATTCGTGTGGCGCAGTCCGGGCCAAGAAACGAAGCCCGAAGTTTTTAAAATGACTTCGATGATATTTGGAGCATCGAGCTCACCCTTCCTGGCGCACAGTGTGCGCAACTTTAACGCGAGAAAACATGCCGCAGAGTATCCAGAGGCCGTCGACGCAATCACCAAGAATCATTATATGGATGACTTTGTAGACTCGTTCGCTTCGCAGGAGGAGGCGGTGCGAGTGTCGGCGGCAGTGGCAGCGGTCCACAAGCGGGCCGACTTTCAGCTCCGCGGCTGGAGCACTAACAGCCCGGAGCTAAAGAAGAGGATTGAGCCAAGCTTGCTAGCGGGCAAGCCTGCCCAGCTTGGCCCAGCTGAGAACAAAATCCTTGGGCTGTGCTGGAGTCCGGACACGGACAGTCTGGGGTTCAATACAGCGATGAACCGCGTGCCGGCCGAGGTCAAGAACGGCCGGCGAGCGCCTACGAAGCGGGAGGCCTTAAGCACGGTCATGAGTATCTATGACCCGCTTGGGCTCCTGTCGCCATACACTATCCGAGCGAAAATTTTATTACAGAACCTATGGCGGCAGGAGCTACCCTGGGACGAGCCTATCCCGGGGAGGGACTGGGAAGACTTCGGTGCATGGTTGAGCGGGCTCGACGCGGTCGCCGCGCTGCAACTCCCCCGTAGCTACCATACGGGGGGAGAGGTTGCACGCCGCGAGCTGCACGTGTTCGTGGACGCCAGCGAGACCGCCTACGCAGCGGCGGCCTACTGGCGGCACTTGACGTCGGACGGCGAGACGACGGTGCAGCTCGTCGCCGGCAAGGCTAAGGTCGCGCCGATGAAACAGCAGAGTGTGCCGCGGCTAGAGCTACAAGCCGCGGTCATCGGGGCGCGGCTCGCCGCGAACATTCAGAAGGAGCAACGCCTCAGGATAAACGAGGTAATTTATTGGACTGACTCGAAAACTGTGTTACAGTGGATTAGAAACGACGCGCGAAGGTTTAGCACCTACGTCGCGCACCGCCTCGGCGAGATAGCCGAGCTCACGCGCCCGGGCCAGTGGCGCTGGGTGCCGACGGCCCATAATGTCGCCGACGACGCGACGCGCGGCGAGACGGGCGCGCCACACAGCACTGACCGGTGGTACACCGGGCCGGGCTTCCTAACGCAGGGACGTGAAGCCTGGCCCCAAGACGAAACGACACCACCGGTCGCGAGCCACCAAGAGGAGAGGGTCAACGTGACGGTCACGAAGAGACCGACACTGCAGTGGCTCCCGGACATCGGCCGCTTCTCGAGCTACGAGCGGCTGATCCGGGCAACAGCGAGGGTGCTACAGTTCGTAGACGCCTGTAGAGGGCGTAGCAAGGAACTACAGCTACGCCACATCGAAGGAGCGGAAGAGCTGTGGCTACGGCGTAGCCAAACCGACGCGTTCGGCGACGAGCTACGCGACATCGGCGCCGGTAGAGCCGTAGCCCGTAGCAGCCGCCTCTACCAGTTGGACCCGGTAGTGGAGGCGGGGCTGCTACGCGTGCGCGGCCGCATCGACGCGGCGCCGGTACCAACAGCGACGAAGCGGCCCGTCATCCTGGACGGGCGACATCAACTGGTACGCTTACTAGTGTTACAGGCGCACCAACGAGCCGGCCACGCAGCGAACGAGCGCGTGGTGAACGATCTGCGGCAGCGGTACTGGGTCGTCAACCTGCGGCCCACGGTACGCGCTGTCGCCCGCTCCTGCCCGGTGTGCCTAGTGAAGAAGGCACAGCCGAGCACACCAGCCGCGGGAAACCTGCCCCGCGCCAGAGTGGCGCCTTACAGTCGGCCCTTTACGAACACGGGGGTCGACTACTTCGGACCAGTACAAGTCACCATCGGACGGCGCCGGGAGAAGCGCTGGGTAGCGCTCTTCACGTGCCTCACCACCCGCGCCGTCCACTTGGAGGTGGTGCACTCATTATCGACGGACTCGGCCA
Organism: Acleris holmiana; assembly: GCA_949316455.1. Classification (NCBI taxonomy): domain Eukaryota; kingdom Metazoa; phylum Arthropoda; class Insecta; order Lepidoptera; family Tortricidae; genus Acleris; species Acleris holmiana. The sequence goes on along the minus strand of OX438782.1, from coordinate 1,472,352 downwards.
TCATGGCCCTACGACGAATGGCGGCGCGACGAGGTTGGCCCCGCATGTTGTATAGTGACAACGCAACATGCTTCCACGGGGCCTACAACGAGCTGCGCGCCGCCCACGAAGAATGGCAGCCGGCGCTGCAACAGTACGCCCAGCTGCGACGCGCCGAGTGGCGCTTCATCCCGCCCGGAGCGCCCAATCAGGGAGGCGCCTGGGAGCGACTAGTGCGAAGTGTAAAGAACGCGCTAGCCGCCACGCTACACGAAAAGGCACCTAAAGAAGAGGTGCTGAAGACCGTGCTGGCAGAGGCCGAGTACACAGTCAACGCTCGGCCTCTCACGCACGTCAGTGTCCAGCCGGGAGACGACGAGGCCCTCACGCCCAACCATTTCCTGTTGGGCAGCTCGGAGGGTCTCCCAACTACGGGGGCTTGCGAGGAGGCGGACCGACGAACTTGGCGCGCCGCCCAAGCCCTAGCCGACCAGTTTTGGGCCCGTTGGGTGCGCGAGTACCTACCGACACTCGTGCCCCGCGGGTCCCCCAGCGGAGGGGAGCGTCCCCTGAAGATTGGCGACCTGGTGGTGGTCGCTGATGCCACGCTGCCGCGGAACCTTTGGCCGCGTGGAGTCGTCGAAGCAACACACCCGGGACCGGACGGAGCCATCCGGAGCGCCGACGTGAGGACACGCGGAGGGATCTTCCGTCGGCCCACGAGCAAGCTCGCCGTCCTTGCCGTGGAAGAGGCTACGCCAGCGAGAGCGCTGGACTAACGCCGGGGGGAGAATGTTGCGGACGGCTAGCTTTTAAATTTGTGTAAAATGTTTCGTTGATTGTAGGAGCCAGAAATTAGTTGATTATGAGAGGGATAGCAATTGATTAGCGTTAAGTATTAGAGTAGGATAGCAATTGTACTTAGCGTAGCATACATTAGGGCCGATTGCCGCCGCTGAAAATAAAATAAAAGGTTGGATGTTGTTTTATTTGGTCCCCAGGAGTGCTCCACTACTATTAAAGTCTGAACTATAGAGTGGGAGCGCTCCTGGGAGACGGGAGGCGTCGACCTCTGTAGGAAATGAGGTCGGCGCTCCCACAGCTGAGAGAAAGCTGGCCCTGCCGCTATTAAAGTCTGAATTATAGCGGCAGGGACCCCGTAGGAAGTAGGGCGGCAACCCCCTGCATCACTATGGCCATAAAAGAAAAGTCTTGTTAAAATAATTAGGAAATCATAGGCCACAAAGTAGGAATTCCATAGTGAAAATTGTATCAATAAATCATCGAAATTGCGTAATAATTAATAGCCAATTAGAGGCAAGACGTCATGGAGGGAGAGGACTCTCCATGGTAAAGTAGGGCAGTATATAAACCGGTAAGGTTTCATGGAAAATTGTAGTAATAGTCGACTAGTAGTAGTCGATCAGGATCCGCCCTCAAGAAAACAGGAAGAAGTAAAGGAACAAAGTGCCAAGTCTGAAAAGTGCATAGTAGGGAAAGTTCCAATTAGCTTAGGATCCGCTACCTCGTCGCTCCGCTCACTAGTTGCGCCACGTGGGGTCGCACAGTGAGATTTCCGTGAGCGTCGATCAGCGACCTGGGTGCTCCCCTCACTAGTTGCGACACGTGGGTCGCACTGAGGCAGCCGCGAGCACAGGTCGCCGTACCCCTGGACGGTCGGGGTACTAAGTGTGCCACGAGGGCCACTATTGTGAGAAAAGGGACTCGAACTAGGTTAAGGGACTTGTTAGTGCTAAGTGTTTTAGTTATAGTGTTTTACTAGTGTTTGTACTTTTGTGTGACTTTTTTTTGTTGTAAATATATTTGTAATTAACATTGTGGTTTTCTTGTTCGTGTCTGAGCTGTGTGTTGGTGTACTTTTGCCAGTGCCCAAATCCGGGGGCACTCGACGCCGGCCTGGTTGAGGCCGCGTCCCCCACAATAGCGAACCACGGTCTTACCAGTAGAAGTCCTACTGGTAGGACCGTGGTACGCTATGACTACACAAATGTCGAAGGAGCTGGGTCTAAAATGGTACCGGTGAAATTAAAATGTATGGAGTTGTGAAAATAGGGGACGTGATAGATCATCAGCTGACGTACGCTTGTAGAAGTGCGGCGAGGGCATATATGAATGCATCTTGACAGCTTTTGAAAATCTTTAATAGAAGGAGATGCTGATCTATGTGGTGGACCCCTCGTTCTTCCCAGGTGAAATAATTATGTTCTTTAAACAATAAAAACAACCAACGATTTGGTCTCGTCAACTTTTATTAAAATAAAGTACATGAACTCTTTTCCAATGATAACTTGGTATCAAATTGAAAATAAAAGACGTAATGAAGTTGTTGGGAAAAAATTGGATGAAGATAGCCCAACATCGGGGGAGTGCGTGTGTGAAGTTTAAACTAGGTATAGGGCATCAGTTTGTGAGATTTATCCAAAAAAAGAATTCGATTGTGAAAAGTGAAAGGGGGTCAGCTGAAAACAAGCTCTTCGTAGATGCGGCCTGTCGCACTCGCAGCAAATGCAGAGTTATATTTATCGTTGTCTAGTACCCATAGTACCTATAACACAGACAGACACTGTACGACACTGTACTACTTTTTATATAGTAAGTACATTTTTGGTCCTCCATTTTTTTTTCTAATTTGGTGTGAATAGTTTTTGGGTTTCAAATGATTTTGCAAAACTGATTCGTTTCGCAAACACATCATTTGACCAAACTGCTTTACACAACTGTAAATATTTCAGGATATTTATAAAATTAACCTAACCTAACGTAACCCATAGGGTTAACAGGGTTCTACATGATGCTCCTGAAATAACTGAACCAAAGAACTGAATAAATAGTTAATAAAAAATGATTTTATAATCTTAGCGAATTCTTCAATGAAATGTAAATCAAATAGGTAAATATGTAGCAATCTCAATTAATTATGTAAATTTAGCGAAAAAATACTAATTATGGTACTGTCTTAAAATCTCCAATAGTCTAAGTTTTAGTAGTCAAATATTTTTATGAATTTAGCAATAAATGGAATTGAATTAAATTAATTAATTAGCCCATAAGTAATATTATAATGTAATAGTCGTCCTCTCGCATTTTTGCTGTGCCCTTACAGGGCGTCACATGTATACCTCTGTATTTGTCCCATCCTTTGTCTTCTGTAATGTGACATGCAATAAATATTTGACTTTGACTTTGACTTAAATCCCAAAATATTTACAGTCTAAATGAAACTTTTTGTTTGTATTGTCTCATGTGTCTGTCTTAATAGCCATTATAATGATGTACGAATATTTCCTCGATGACGTTGAAGTGGTGGTTATCGATAACAAGTTTGTCGATATTATAGTTATGTCAAGCACTAACCACATGTTGTTCCTGCTAGAAAAATATCTAGGTATAATTATTATACTCATTAAATAAGTAATTTGTTATTTGTTGGTCACTTACCGTATAGTTTGAAGCCAGATAATTGAGGAAAGATAGTCTCTGTCCCTGGGATAGGGCTGTACTCACTCCCGGTTACATTGATACATTTATTTATGTTTTTGTTGGTTTCGGTGTCTGACAAAGGGTATACCTGCAAACCAAACGATTTACTAGGTCAGGGCTGGGATTCTACACGGTAATAACGATATCGTATTTCATAACTTTTATGTCATTTACAATACTGGCGAGTGTGACATAAACGATTCTAAAACACGTCAAACACGATATCGTTATAACGCAGTTGAATAGAGGCCCTGTTTTAATTAAAAGCACCAAACAAGATACACGGACATAGATAGTAAGTTCAATTTAAAAATAAATATACCTTATTTTAGCATTCAAGGACATTCGCTCTCAGTATTAATTATCCGTTATGTATCATTTTGTAGGTACCAAAAAATAAACCGGCCAAGTGCGAGTCGGACACGCGCACGAAGGGTTCCGTTTCATTATCTATACAACCACGGAGTCTGTATTAAGATCGAGCAAATAACGGCAAAAATAAAACATTTGTTGTATGGGAGCCCCCCATAAATAATTTAATTATTTATTCTTAAAGTGAATATACAGCTAAATATTCTGTGAATATTTCAAGTGTCTACCTGTTGCCATTATTAATATCGAGATAAAACGACAGAAAATCCTTCTTTAATATTTATTTTATTTTGTTTTTAGTATTTGTTGTAACAGAAATACATAATTTGTGAAAATTTCAACTGTCTAAGGGAATAAAGGCTTGTAGTATTGTTAGGCGATGGGCTTGCAACCTGTCACTAATACACTAGTAAACTTCTTGGCCTGATTGTGCAAAATGTGGTTACAGAATTATCAAGAAGTCTTTTTAGAGTTGTTGGTATTTCTGTAGCTCTGCCTACCCCACTCTGGGAATGAAGGCGTGATGTTATGTATGTGTTATGTATGTCAACTGTCTCGCTATGGCGGTTCTTGAGATACAGCCTGGCGACAGACAGACAGTGAAGTCTTAGTATTTTAGGGCCCCGTTTTACTCTTTATGTGCGAAACCCTAAAAACCATAGTACACGCCTAGACCTTAGTTGGGGACTAAACACAGGATTATGGGAGTCCCGTAACTGGAAGGCCCAGTTGGGAGTGACCCTGTCCCAGGATTCAAATCCCGGTAAGGGCAGATATTTGTGTGATTAGCGCGAATATTCATTCCTGAGTCTTGGATGTTTTCTACGTATTTCTCTATATAATTAAGTTTATCGTTGTCTAGTACCTATAGCACAAGCCTAGAGCTTAGTTTGGGACTTGGTCAATTTGTGTGAGATTGTCCCCTGTATTTTTTTTTTCTTCTGATGCCCGATTGTATCAAACCCGGGACCGCTAGCTTCGTCGTCACAAATACGATACATCTCTACTTACCAGGGTTTCAACGCCCAGTTCGTACTCAGGAGTTGAAGCCATAAAAACCAACATTTCACCTCCTATGTCAATGCGTGATTTTTCATTCACAGCGTCGTACCTGTGAATAGATATTTCTTTGATGAAGCTTTCGTTCGCTCAACACTTTATTGTACAAAAGAAAAACTGGCCAAGTGGTTTAGTGGTGGTAGGACCCTGTGCAGGGTCCTACCACCACTGGAAGTAAAAGGAGATAGTCAATTAAATTAATTAAAAGTAATCCAAACTACACTAGAACCTTACAATACATAATCAATATCGTTTATAATTTTTAACACTCACCACTGGTAGCCTTTGGGACCGGGGGAATTGCTATAGGAGATCTCATACCCAAACGAGAACACGTCACTTAAAACCAGGGTAATATCTGAAAAAAATACCCTCTTGAAATTGGAACCATGAAGACTTATCTCAATGTGAAACAACGCGCTTATAACTCTCATAGCATCCATACATACATAACGCCACGCATTGCCAGAGTGGGATAGGCAGAGCTACAGAATACCAACAATTCTAAAAAGACTTTTCTGTAACCACATTTTGCACATTCAAACCAAAAAGTTTACTAGTAGTAGTGTATTAGTGACAGGTTGCAAGCCCATCGCCTAACAGTACTACAAGCCCTTATTGCCTTAGTCGCCTCTTACGACATCCACGGGAAGACATGGAGTGGCACTATTACATCTCATAGGCTACAAGAAATATCATTTTTTTAGGGTTCCACACCTCGAAAGAAAAAAGCGGTTCCCTTATAGGATCACTTTGTTGTCCGTCCATCCGTCGTCCGTCCGTCCGTCTGTCCGTCTGTCAAGACCTTTTTTCTCAGGAATGCGTGGAGGTATCAAGCTGAAATTTATATCAAATACTCAAAACTACTGTCCCTTGGAGCTGTGAAAAAAACAAACTTCTAGGCCGACGCAATCAAAAGATACAGCCGTTTATGCCGCAAATTTCCGCAAATTTTCGAAACTCGCTAGGGAATCAAAACCTGAAGGGTACTTCCAGTCGATCTAGAATTTTGAAATTTGTTACGAAGCAACATCTTATAGCACAGATAAAGGAAAAATTACGAAAACCGTAAGTTTTTAGCTACATCAGAAAAAAAATAATTTACGATTGCAAACTTTTATGCAGTTGGTAAACTAATCGAGACCTATGTCGATGTATGCAGCTGCAGATGTATGCAGCAGATGTTGCAGTATTTATGAGAATGAAAATGTCTATGGGAGACAGATCCCATTTACCATCCCCCCTATTTTACCATCTTGACAGTGACAGGTGACAGGTGACATTTCAGTGTACATGACGCAGCTAATATGAAACTCAGTGATGTATGAGCATGTTAACTTTGCAATGTATACCGTTTTGTCACCTGTCACGTGTCATTGTCAAGATGGTGAAATAGGGGGCAGGTGTATGCTCGTTGGCAAAAAAATCTCATGTACCTAGTCGGTCCATAAGTTCTGTCACAAAGTTTGAGTCAAATAGAACTTCTGAGACTTCTGTTTATATTATAATTTCAAAGAAAATTTCACGATGTAATAATCATTGCACATAGTCGCCGCAATTTTCGATACGACCATTTAACATTCACGCCAGCACTGTTTACAATACGCACGATTTTTCTGAAAATTTTACATTTTGAGAACGCTATTAAATTTAATTATTTGTTTCCCAAGAAACTTTTTTGTTTAATATTGTGCAGCCTCTCATCTCTGGGTATGTACAGAGACCAGCATTATTCTTAAAGACACTCAAAAACCAGCTTTTGAAGCACGAAAACTGGTGTGTTTTCGTATTGCTGCAAACTGATGTGAAATCGTAAGGTCGATTTACGGCCGAACCCTATATTCTAACCGCGGACAGATAGCCTTACTTCGGATTAAATTTTGACACATTTTGTATGGGCAAATGTCAAATTTCAACCCGAAGTAAGCCGCGGTTTGAATATAGGGTTCAGCCGTTAATGAGACATGAACATTGACCGACGTATAAGCGGATCTTTAGTTGCTTGGAATAAGTTTGTATCAGAATTTAAATTTAAAAGTCTGGTCAATATGTCGCTCAAATTTCGACTCAATACGAGAACTCTTACAAAAGTTGTAGCCGTTGTCAGTATCGCTGTCGTGCGTGACTGCTTTCCTGCCCCGAATGGGAATGCTTAAAGCTTGTTCATCAAATTATTGCTATAGTAAAAAAACAAATAACGCTTCTTTTTATTCTATAGACCGTGGGCCCGAGAAACCCTAAAAAATTTAACCAGCATTCCTTAGGTCATTAGGAGCAAAAAAAATATTATATAAACCGCAGTCAAATTCGGCTCAGTTTTGAAGATTATTCTCATTTTCATGTAAAGTATTTATTATGATTACGAAAGTGCTCTTTTGATTGCGACGTTGCCATCGATGTTGCCAAGTTTCGCGTCGCTATTCACAAACATCAAAGTGACAAGTTAAAAGGCATAATTTCCATAGAAAAGCGATAGTTGTCCAGTTTTTATTAACAAACAGAGAAAAATCCCAATAAAAAAAATCTTGAATTTTAATTACCTTCTTTTCTCTGTATTTCAATTACCTTCATATATGGGTTTTTTAAGGCAGGAACCAAGAGTCCTTTATTTTTCCCACTAGGTCACACTCAATGGTGTTCCGCTTAGAAAAGTGCATCAATTCAAATTTCTCGGCATGTATTGACCGAGGACTTGAAAGATGATGCTGATATTGAAAGGGGGAGCATTGTCAGTTAGGGCGAACATGCACGCGCGCAGATTTAAGCGACGCACGGCAGCAGTCAAAATTACGCTTTTTAAGGCTTACTACACATCTCTGTACTCGTCGAGTCTGTGGGTCAGGTATACTCAAAGGACTTACAATGCTCTGCGCGTTCAGTACAATAGCAAATTCAGTAATTTCAAAATTGAAATAATTTAATTGTTTCTTGTAGTTATTTAGTTTGAGTTCTAAACGAATTAGTTTACACCGCCTGCCATTAATTTATGTCCTCAGTTATTTATTTCCCTTACAAGGTTGTCTGGAAGAGATCGCTATTTAGCGGTAAGACCGCCTGTTGTATACCTATGATTTAAATGTACTGTTCCATGTTCTGTTTTTATTTTTTAATTTTTGATGTTCAATAAAGAGTATTTGTATTTGTAACGCCTTTAGGCTGTTGCGGCTGCCGCGGTACTGCAGCGCCTCGTCCATGTTGGTGGAGGCACGAACAGACAGTTTCGACGCTGTGTGGCGTAAGGAAACTGCCTCATTAGTAGACAGGGTGCGTGGCAGCGGGAATGGCATCTTAAGGATGATTGCCAATAAATTTGATTGTCCTCTGATATGGAAACTTACACAGAGGACAAAATCTCTGTTATATATTTAATTACTAACATTTAGGTTAAGAATTACTAACACAAATGTGGACCATTTATGTTGTCTGAATAATAAATGATAATAAATAAATATAACACTTTTTACTTCTAATGACCTAAGGAATGCGTGGTTAAAATCTTTCGGGCTCTTCGGCCCACGGTAATAAGGTTTTGATTGACCTACTACAGGGTTTATGAAACTCTTTTATTTATTTTTAAATTGTAATGCCCGTGTGGTTGCCGGGTTAGAATAGCGCCACTCCATGTCTTCCCGTGGGTGTCGTAAGAGGCGACTAAGGGAATAAGGGCTTGTAGTACTGTTAGTCGATGGGCTTGCAACCTGTCACTATACTAGTAAACTTCTTGGCCTGATTATAATGTATACAATAAATTATCAACAAGTCTTTTTACAGTTGTTGGTATTTCTGTAGCTCTGCCTACCCCACTCTGGGAATGAAGGCGTGATGTTATGTATGTATGTCAATTACCTACGTAATTAAAGATTACTTAGCGTCGTCAAACACGTAACCAGAGGCGAGACCCGCGGCGAGGCAGAGTATCGCGAAGCGCAACATGGCGGAGACGTGGCGCGCACCGGCGCGCGCGCAGCTATATACGCCGTGGCCGCGCGCGACACGTGGACGCGACTCGCGATAAAACAGAGGGTTCCCTTCAAGAAACTACGGATATTCAATACAAAATCCCGGCACCGTATTCATTTTGATAGAAACATTAAATATCAGGAACAATTCCACAAAAAATCACCTAGTCTCAATCTAAGCTCTTAGGCTTGTACTATGAAAAAAAAAAACAAAAATGAATTATTTTATCGGTATGCACCGATACATACACTTTGGATACAATAATCACATTAGTAAAAAGCTTAGGATAGGTACATATCTCTTACAGGCTACAGGTACAAGGACCGGAGGAATACCTACTAGTCCCCACACTAGGCAAGCCTACTATGTACTATGTATGAGTGTACTATGGGTACTAGACAACGATGTAAGGGTCATACACACTCTTGAAATCAAAAGTTGTCTCTCCTGTTGTCAATAGTTAAAAGCTTGTGTGCGTATAAGTTATGTTTTTATATGATAGGTCTAAAACAGTCCTGACGGCGTTTTTGCGGGAATGGGCTTAGCCAGAAAATTAGGCCTTAAAAACGTTAATTTTCGGTGAGTCCACGGGTAAGACGGTAACCTAAATCTATGCATGACCCATAAATGCTTTTTTATGGTAAGGAGAGCATTCCGGTCACCTGATGGTAAGTGGAATCTGAGACCCATAGACACTTGAATTCTCAAGACTATACTTACTACTAAACTTCAAATAGAAACATAACTCATACAGGGAATCAATCCCGGAACCGCTAACTTCATAGGCAAGGGCACTCACGAACAATTAGGCTAGCGAATCGTCAAAAAAAGCCAAGTTCCCTTAGCTGCCTTCACTTTCGGCAATCATTCTCTCACTTTATTGCAACACCTGGAGCTATTTTGATGATCTTTGCATTTATAAACGACGTCACGTTGACCTAGTTCGTAGTGATCCTGCCTAAGAAGCTAGCGGTCCCAGGTTCAAATCCCGTTATAGGCAAATATTTGTGTGATGGGCCCGAGTCTTGGGTGTTTTATATTCATATCTGAGACAACTCGGGGCATCTATACGAAAGTACTGCCAAAATCTAAATGTTATTCGACATAAATAAATAATTTTGAGTCGCGATCGTTGCGCCGACGCGTTCGCATGTACCCTGTGAGTCATAGCGGAGCAGAATGACGAGTACCGTGTTAAAATGTAGTGGATGTAATATCGTGATTAGCGAGTTGCTTGCGTTTATTCAAAACCAAGTTAATATAATGATCGATGAGAACATCGTGCGTTTGTGTGCAAAGGCGTTTACGCCTGAAGAGGTGGTCATTGCGAAGAACTTGCTCTTTCGGTCAGTTAAAACGTCGGAAAGAAAAATTACACGCAAAGGTGCATCAGACGTGAAGGTACAAAGGGATCTCGAAGATATTATATCTGTTGTGAGGTGCTCGTCATCAGATTCAATGCCTATATTTGTGGCGAGAGAATTGCGAAAATTACCCCCCGTTACTTTTGATCACATAGACGTCACTCGTTTATTAAGAGATATTATTATACTTAAAGACCAATATGAAAGTGTGCAGCAGCAATATGCGACGTTAGAACAGCTAAATGAGGTAAAAATGGAGTTAGCTAATTTAAAGCAGGCGTCTGTAGTGAATGATTTTGAATTAACGAATTTTGTCAACTCAAAAAGAGGTACCCGTAATTCTAGATATTGTGAGACCTTATTGATGGATAGTGGGCCCAGTGGCATAATGAACTGGTCACTAAACAAAACTGGGTCACCGGAGCAAAGAAAAGCTGCTGAATCTGCAGATATGGGTACTAATATAGAAAATAAGTCTCATCAGCTGACGGTATCGCCGTCGCAGTCGCGCAAAAGACATCCGAGCGGGCGAGAGTCGGCTTCTCAGAAATCAAGCGAATCTAGTCCTAACGAGCGCATTGGTGCGGAGCCGTCGCCACCATCGGTAATGTTTGCAGCTAAACCGGTTGCCGTTGCGCCGCAGCAGAGATTAAGCAAATTTAGCCCGAAAGGACGTAGACATAAGAATGCTACATATGAAAGTAATGAGAATACGTCCGATAACAACAAAATATTATATTCTGATTTGGTTCGCAAGGCAGGAGAATTTAAGTGTAATGAAGATAAGGATTGGATAACTGTGCAAAGAAAGAGGCTGAGAAACAAGTTCATAGGAACTACAGGTCAGGCAAAGGAATCCTTAGGCAAATTTAAGGCGGCTGACATCAAAATTCCCTTGTTTATAAATAACGTTGATAGTGAAATTTGCGCAGCTGATATTGCCGAGTACATTATGAATAAGACCAAAGTGGCTGTAAACTTAGTGGAAATTAAAATGACACGACCAAGGGGTTATAAAGCTTATAAAGTATTTATACCTAAACACAAGCTCCCTATATTCTTGGATGAAAATTTATGGCCGGAAGGAATTTCTTTTCGACGTTTCGTCCAATTTAGTACAGCACCGTCTAGGTGTGACGAGTAAACTGGATTACAATATAAAAAAAAAAATAACAATGATTAGTAATAATAAACAATTAGCTAAATTTATAACTTTTAACTGCAAGTCGTTGACGAGGTCTATAGACGGTGTTCGAGAGCTTTGCCAGAATGCGGATGTAATCGCTCTTCAGGAGACGTGGTTGCTGCCTCATGATAATAATAATATAATAATAACGTTTATTTATTGCACATAACTTAAATTAGGTACATATTATTACATGACAAGCAAATAAAGTGCGCACACAGAGTAAAATATTGCACAAATGAACAGGGGTTCCCAAACTAGGCTAAGCCTGTATCTTGGGTAACCATTAGAAAATTAAAAAGAAAACAGAGTATAATCTAAAAAATAAACATTACATTTTGGTAAATGTTTTTGCTAAATAACCACCTGTAGTAGGTACAGTAGAACATTTGCAACTAGAAATGACAATAATGAAAATAATCTACTTTAATGAAATTCTAAGTCTTAAAATATAGTAAAATTTGAACAAACTAGGTCTCAAGAAATAAAAATCTAATAAACGCGTAAACTCAACAAGTCCTCGGTCTCTTCGTAACTAAGCGTCAGTAACCACCCAATAATTTTCTTCTTTGTTTTAAAAGTAGAACAATTTTTAATGTCATTAAATTTTAAAACCGTATTATACACAAAAGCTCTCAAAAAATCGCCAAATCTCCTAGCAAAAAATGTTTTTGTTGACGGAAATTGTAATCTGTAATTGCGTTTAGTCGAAATTGATCTATGCACCTCCGAATCAGCTAACCATTTGTGGGTTGCAAGACTGACTTGCAAAATAAATAATTGACGCAAGTTTAAAACCTGAGCTTCTTGGTATAGGTTACAAGTGGGATATCTAAAGGGCTTCATCAGCATAATTTTTAATACAGTCCTCTGGGCTCTCTCTGCTATAATTAGAGTAGTTTTGGCAGCGCTACCCCAAACTGAAATACAGTAGCTCGCCACAGATTGACAAATAGCTGTATAAACCCTTTTTAATATGTCCTGGTTGGCAGAATTCCTGAGTCTTTTGAAGACTGCCGAAAGCTTTCTGATTCTTTTAGATAGATGTAGTATGTGGTGTTTAAAATTAAGGTTCTGGTCCAGCATAACGCCGAGATATTTTACTACTGACGCCCGTTGAATACTAATACAATTACAAGATGAAGAGAAAGTGAAACAGCATGTGTGGATTTTTAAGCTACTCGAAGTGCTACGCGGAGCAGACGCTGCTGTTTTGTGGAAACATACAAAATTAGTTTTTTTGTCGTTTAATGTCAGTAGATTTTTCTTTAGCCACCCATTTAGAATTGTCAGGCCACATTCAGTAGCGGAGGTTACGTCTTCCCATGTTTTCCCTTTAAATAGAACTACCGTGTCATCAGCGTAGCAAATGACTTCGGCGCTTCGCAATTGAAGGTCATGAATGTCGTTCATGTAAAGGATAAAAAGCAAAGGTCCTAATATGCTACCCTGCGGAACCCCAAAACTTATAGGGAGAGGGTCGCTCTTGTATGAACCGATTTTAACTAATTGTTGTCTATCCGAAAGGTAACTGTAAAACCATTCAAGCGCTAGACCCCTGACACCAAAACATTTTAGTTTATTTAACAGAATTTTAGTAGAAACGGTGTCAAAGGCCTTAGCCAGGTCCAAAAAGACTCCAATACAGTTCTGATTTGAATCAAGATTTGTAGCAATCTGATTCGTTAAGAGTGAAACAGCATCCTCCGTAGAAAGGAACCGACGAAAACCAAATTGTCTGTCGGATAACAAACAATGAGACTCGAGATAATTAGTTAGCCTTTTATTTACTATTTTTTCGAGAAGTTTAGAAAAAATACTTAACAGCGAGATTGGTCTGTAGTTTCCGGGGCATGTGTTTGCGCCGCTTTTATGAATAGGAGTGACCGAGGCTACTTTCCACATAACTGGAAAACTACCTGTGCTTAGGCTTAGGTTAAAGATATGTGTTAAAGGGGTGCACAAAATATTTCTGGCGTATTTGATAATGCTCGCTTTGACTCCGTCTATACCGGGGGCACAGTCAGATTTTAACTGCATTATGAGGCTGAGTACTTCATGCTGATCAGTTGGTTCCATGAAGAAAGAATGCACTGGAGTATTGTTGAGGTTTACCCCAGCAGCTAAATCGTCTTCCAGAACGTTTGCTTGCTGGAGAATGTTATTTGCCAAAACCTGTCCTACCGTTGAAAAATATGTATTGCATTCGTTAAGCGAATCTTTAGGGTTTGTTGTAATTGTACTTAAAGCCGAGGCGTGGTTAATATTTTTGCTGGCGTAACAAATATTTTTGATAGCCTTCCATAGAAGTTTAGAGTTTCCGCAGTGGGCATGTAATTCCTTGCTTTCGTAATTGTTCTTGCGTTTCCTTATTAAATCGTTATAAAAGTTTCTGTATCTGGAGTAAATAAGTTTGGTCACTTCGTCATTCGGGTGCAATTTAACTTTTTTGTGTAGACTGTCACGGTGACGAGCACATCTGAGTAAACCTGGTGTCATCCACGGCTGGATCACAAACGTAGATCTACTAACTTTTGTAGTTTTAGAATTATTTTCTATTGCGTTTTTCAATAGCGACATGAAACTTTCCACTGCACTGTTGACATCAGACGAAGAATATACTTCTTTCCAGTCTATTAAATTCAAATCACTACAAACGCCACAATAGTCTATGCTTGTCCGTAATCTGGCTGGTTTGTATTGCCGAGATTGGGTAGAAATGCCCAGGATAGCTAATTTGTGATCCGTTACTCCAAAATCGCAGACAGCACCAATAGACGGAAACTTGGATTTTACGAAAATATGGTCTAAACAGGCTTTTAGTCTCGTCGGTTTATTAATTGCAGATTCGAGACCATGTTCTGCAGTTAAACATAAGTAATCAGAAGAATTTACCTCTAAAATGTCAATATTAATATCACCTGCCACCACAATGTTTTGTCTATTTTTAAAAGCTTTTAAATTTTCTTCCAGTGAGTTTAAAAATCTGTCGGTATTTCGAAAAGATGGTGATCTATAAATTCCAAAAATAGTAATAAAGTTAGGCACGTTTAACACGAGACAGCAAGCCTCGTCTAGATGTGGCTCAGAAACTGTGACATCCCAGGATGATTTTATATATGTAACTACACCGAAACATGATGTATCAGTGGTTGGGTCGATTGACAAGGAGTTTGATTATACCAGCAAGTCTGCAGTAGATACCTCGACCGGAGTACTGCGTGGACGCCCTTATGGAGGGGTGGCCTTGATGTGGCGAAAAGGTGCGTTTTCGTCGGTCACAGTAGTGCCGTGTGTTAGTGTGCGGGTTGCGGCGATTAAAATTTGTGTGGAGGACAGGTGCGCTTTAGTGTTTTCTGTTTATATGCCCACAGACTGTGCAGAGAACCTACCAGAGTTCACAGAGATTCTTAGTGAAATTAATGCAGTTATTGAAAGTAATGACATTGAATCGGCTTTTGTGTTAGGGGACTTTAACTCGCACCCGAATGAATTATTTTTTAGAGAGTTAATGGATTTCTGTATTGAGCGTAGTTGGTTGTGTGCTGATGTGGTCAAGTTTGGAATGGGTTCTGACGCGTACACGTTTATTAGCGATAGTCACAATTGCAAGAGGTGGCTTGACCACTGCCTTGCAACAGAAGCAGCTTCACAATGTATAACTGATATAAAGGTACGTCAAGACGTTTTTTGGTCGGATCATTTTCCGCTGGAGATCTACTGTAATATGGGCTCTTTAACAAAAAAAGTAAAACACCGAGAAAACATAACTAATAAAATTCGATGGGGTGAGAGGGATGCTAAGCAGATCAATCAGTATTATTCAGAGTGTGTTAATAACTTAAGGAAAATAGACTTTCCAGCGGAATGTAGGTCCTGCGCCGATACGTACTGTTGTAATATTGAACACAATTTTGTAATTGATGCTTTATATCGAAGTATTGTCGATTGCCTTACTCGAGCGGCCGCAGTTAGCTACGGGGTGCGAGAATTTTACAGGCGAAAGCAGGTGGTAGGCTGGAATAAGCACGTAAAAGCAGTGCACGAACTGGCTAGGCACAGTTTCCAGATGTGGATTTTAAGTGGCAAACCCAATACAGGCAAAGTGTATAGTGAAATGTGCGAAACCAGAAAACTCTTCAAGTCAAAGTTGAAATGGTGCCAGGACAATGAAAAACCAATTAAATTGGATATTTTAGCCACTCACCATTCAGCTAAAGACTTTCGAGGTTTCTGGAAGTGCACTAGACAGATGGTGGCTGGTTCACGTGTTCCTGCTTGTATTGAGGGCGAGTGCGACGCAGGCCGAATTGCAGAAATATTTCGTAGCCAATTCACAGTGCATTCTCAATTGGGGCCTGTGTCGGAGGTGCCGGACGCTGAAGGTGCTTTGTGCGGTGAATACACGCGGTTTACTGCTAGCGAGGTCATGGCGACGATTAGACAGATGTCCAGAGGCAAGTCGCCTGGCCACGACGACCTCAGCGTCGAGCACCTGCGAAACGCTGGAGCTCACCTTCCTAGGTTGCTGGCCATGTTGTTTAACTTATGTGTGGGCCATTCATATCTGCCTCAGGCGCTTATGAAAACTATAGTTGTACCAATTCCCAAAAATAAGACAGGCAATGTCTCAGACAGAACCAATTATCGTCCTATCTCGTTGGCCACCGTGGTAGCTAGGGTATTGGACGGTTTGCTTGCTTGTCGCTTGACTCGTGATATAGACCTGCATGACGCTCAGTTTGGGTTTAGGGCGGGTCTGTCTACCGAATCTGCGATCCTGAGACTCAAGCATACCGTCCAATATTATACTACACGTAAAACGCCTATTTACGCATGTTTTTTGGATCTGTCGAAGGCATTCGACCTCGTCTCATACAACTTGCTATGGGATAAGCTAATGAGAGAGACCAGGACACCTGGAGAATATGTAAGGATTCTGAAGTACTGGTATCAGAATCAAACAAATTGTGTGAGGTGGGCGGGTGAATGCTCGAGCGAATATACTTTGGAGTGCGGGGTCAGGCAGGGCGGCCTAACCTCTCCGGGACTTTTTAATCTTTATGTCAATGGCCTGATCGGTGAACTTGGCGCAGCCGGTGTCGGATGCTCAATAGACGGTAGTCTGGTCAATAATATTAGCTATGCAGATGACATGGTTTTGCTGAGTCCATCGATTAGTGCCCTTGAGATACTGATTAAAATATGCGAGGGATACGCGGAGTCACATGGCCTTAAGTACAACACAAAAAAAAAGCGAGCTACTCATTTTTAAGGCGGGCAACAAACAGCCTAGGTTTGTGCCCCCAGTTATACTCGATGGTGTAGCCATGACTAGAGTCACTAGGTTCAAGTACTTAGGTCACTGGGTCACCGAAGATCTCTCCGATGATGCCGACATTGAGCGAGAGCGTAGGGCGTTGGCAGTGAGAAGTAATATGTTGGCTCGCAGGTTCGCACGTTGCACACAAGAAGTTAAAATAACTCTTTTTAAAGCATTCTGTCAGACTTTTTACTCGTGCGGTCTGTGGGTTAAATATACGCTCCGATCTTTTAACGCCCTACGTGTTCAATATAACAATTTTTTGAGGATGTTGCTGGGACTGCCTCGTTTCTGTAGCGCATCAGGGATGTGCGCCGAGGCTCGCGTCGATAGTTTCCAGGCCATTATTCGCAAGAGAGTCGCCTCCCTGATGCGACGTGTGCGAGATAGTCCCAACAGCCTCCTCAATACGATTGTGCATAGGTTCGACTGCCCAGTCGTGAAACACTGGAATTCCTGTCATGCGGGCCATAGAATTGTATTGTTTTAATGTTGTAGTAGTTTTATCAGTGTAGTACTTACTAACATAGTTTTAAGAAAATGTTACTAATAAAATATGGACTTCGGTTTGAAATAAAATTATTATTATTATTTATTATTATTATTAAATATTTTTGTTTTATCCTCATTTTTAGGGTTCCGCAGTCAAACTAGGAACCCTTATAGTTTCGCCATGTCCGTCCGTCCGCCTGTCCGTCCGTCCGTCCACAGCCTAGTTTTTAGTACTAGAAAGCTGTAATTTGGCATGAATATACAAATAAGTCATGCCAACAAAACGGAAAAATAAAATCTTGAAAAAAAAAATTGTGTACCTCCCCTACACTTAAACGTATCGTTGGATAGGTCTTTCAAAAATATTACAGGTTTGTGTAAACAGTTTTTGGATTAAGTAATCCGTTTATGAAATATTAAGCTTTAAAGCGCTAATTTTTGTTAGACTCGAGTGTCCTCCCCCCATACAGCCACAAATACTAAAAATCAGAAAAAAACCTTAAATGAAAGCGCATATAACGATTTTTAGGAAAACTATCACGTTTTAGTTGATATCCTTGGTTCTTGAGATACAGGCGATTAAAGTGTTTAAACCTACTAAAATTATCTAAGACGGCACCAATTGACTATAAATTAGTAATTACTTGTTGATTTTTATGTTTGTAGTACTTAACGGCTTCGGAACCCTATACTGAGCATGGTCCGACATGCTCTTGCCCGGTTTTAAAGTGTCTATGTTACTAGATTTCTCCGCCAAATGTTCACTGATTTAAATAATATTTTTTTTTCTTAATAAGCGTATGTCAAAGGTGGTTTAATAAATTTTTTGACGACACGTTGGCCTAGTTGGGAGTGACCCTGCCTCCGAAGCCAGCGGTCCTGGGTTCAAATCCCGGTAAGGGCAGATATTTGTGTGATGAGCGCAAATATTTGTTCCTGAGTCTTGGACGTTTTCTATATATATTTAAGTATGTATTTCTCTATTTAAGTACGTTTATCGTTGTCTAGTACCCATAGTACAAGCCTAGAGCTTAGTTTGGGACTAGGTCAATTTGTGTGAGATTGTCCCCTGATATTTATTTATTTATTTAATATGTGGTGTGAAAATGAGGGAAGAAAGTTCATATATTGCGATATAGTCGAATATTATTTGGTGTCGGTTTATCTATATATACTTGTATTTAGATATGTAAAATAAGAAATTGACTGAGTCTCACGTAAATGCACAGGCCAAACAGCTGATTCTACAGATTCCAAATTTGTCACGTAGGTTCCTTATGAGGTCTAGGGGTGCACTAAGAAAGGGTTTTTGGAAATACATCCCCTAAAGGGGTGAAACGAAGGTCCAAAGTATTAATGAGGGAACAAGACTCAGCACATAAAACTAAGAAGGTATTTTTGGAATTTCTCCCCCTCGCAAAAACATTTTGTTACATCACTTTAGTGTCTGTGTGGTTGCCGGGTTAGAATAGTGCCACTCCATGTCTTCCCGTGGATGTCGTAAGAGGCGACTAAGGGATTAAAGGCTTGTAGTACTGTTAGGCGATGGGCTTGCAACCCGTCACTAATACACTAGTAAACTTCTTGGCCTGATTGTGCAAAATGTGGTTACAGAATTCATACAAGTCTTTACGGGGTTGTTGGTATTTCTGTAGCTCTGCCTACCCTACTCTGGGAATGAAGGCGTGATTTTATGTATGTATGTACTTTAGTATTCGTGCACACGTCTGCAAATAGGGAGCAGTAGAACTCATAAATAGCTGTACATTCTAGTATCTTGTCGCAATAACGTACATATTATGCTGAGAGTGGTTTGAATTTCTTAGCAGGTAGAATTGGCATCATCTTGAATTATTATTGCTTTATCTGTATCAATTTTGCTTATCTTTATATATATTATACATAAATAAATAAATATCAGGGGACAATCTCACACAAATTGGTCAAGTCCCAAACTAAGCTCTAGGCTTGTACTATGATAAACATACTTGTATAGAGAAATATATACTTAAATAAATAGAAAACATCCAAGACTCAGGAACAAATATTCGCGCTCATCACACAAATATCTGCCCTTACCGGGATTTGAACCCAGGACCGCTGGCTTCAGAGGCAGGGTCACTCCCAACTAGGCCAACGTGTCGTCAACATTAATATTATATATTCGGGGAAATACTGGAAAAGGGCCGAATCTTAAGTACCCGAAACCGACGTGCATGCATGACTCGATGTATGCATGTGGTAGAAGCGAAATAGATTTGTCAGGATCGTAGCAGGTGGAAAGAAGCGGTCTCTGTCTGCCCCTCTGGGAAACAGGCGTGATTTATGTATATATGTATGTTTTTTTTGCGCAATGTATCTATGTATATTATTATAGCTTAGGTATTGATATGCAAGTGTATGTGTATTAGTTAGACCTGATGTTGCACCGCCTCGACTCTTGTATATTGTGTATTCTTTTGTGCAAAAAAGATTAATTAAATAAAAATTAAGTACCTATATCAATGACTGCGACAAGGTCCTAACATTAAGCCAATTATGAGTTTAACCGTGCAAGATATTTATTCAAAGTTTTCGGATGTTCGTATCACGTGGACATGGTAAGTATACCAAACGCCACGTTATTGGGTTATCAGTGTTCCCCGAGAATGTGAAAAACTCGTTGTAGTACTAAACCAAGTAATTTATTTTATTGCCAACGTGCGAAGACAGTACTTGGAATTAGGTACGTATTATTACCTCGGTTTTATTAGCTCACAATAATGTGATATCAAAAATACACACACACAGACACACATGAGAAGAATGTCGTAATATCTAAATTAGGTTTGTATAAAATTTCGTCTGCAGAAGTTTTTAACCCATTAGGGGGTGAATTTTCAAAAATCCTTTCTTAGTCACCCCTAGATTTTATAAGGAACCTTCGTACCAAATTTGGAATCTCTGAACCCAGCGGTTCGGGTTGTGCGTTGATATGTCAGTCACCCAGTCAGTTTGTTCTTTTATATATTTAGATTGTGATGTCATATACAGAAATAAGTAGAAAACAATTGGGCGTTTTCCAAAAAAAGTGTACATCGTTAAGGACAAAGTTAAGAAAATTTATCTTTTTCCATTTCGTCACGAAAATTAGCCATACATCATTTAGAGACGGAAACTTTCGTGACGAAATGGAAAAAGTTAAATTCTCTTAATTTTGTTTTTAACGATGTACACTCGGGGAAGATTAGTCACTTCATTAAAAAATTAGAATAACAAAAAAGCGGCCAAGTGCGAGTCGGACTCGCCCATGAAGGGTTCCGTAGCAGCAAGTAACATAATATAAAAGTTCGTTGTAGCTTTGATCAATGTTTTTATGACGTATTAAAAAAAAACTACTTACTAGATCTCGTTCAAACCAATTTTCGGTGGAAGTTTGCATGGTAATGTACATCATATATTATTTTTACATTTATCATTCCCTTATTTTAGAAGTTACGGGGGGGGGGACACACATTTTTCCACTTTGGAAGCGTCTCTCGCGCAAACTATTCAGTTTAGAAAAAAATTATAATAGAAACCTCAATATCATTTTTGAATACCTATCCATAGATACCCCACACGTATAAGTTTGATGAAAAAAAAATTTTTGAGTTTCAGTTCTAAGTATGGGGAACCCCAAAAATTTATTGTTTTTTTTCTATTTTTGTATGAAAATCTTAATGCGGTTCACCGAATACATCTACTTACCAAGTTTCCACAGTATAGCTCTTATAGTTACGGAATAAAGTGGCTGTGACATACGGACGGACAGACGGACAGACATGACGAATCTATAAGGGTTCCGTTTTTTGCCATTTGGCTACGGAACCCTAAAAAATGGCTTATAACATTTGTTTAAGCTGAGTCATAAGAGAAATACTTTTAAAATGTGGATAATGCAAATGGTGATACTATTTAAACTATGGTAAGAACTTTATGATATAAAAATGTTTTTTTATGAACCTTGTTATAACTTTAGGTATTTGGGTTCTGCCTTTACGGTTTTAAACTATATACCTCTTATTATTACATTTGAAACATATGTTATTTATTTTATTACTAATTGGAAAACAAACAAGCAATTACAGCGCCAACGTCTAAGTAATTTCGACAATTCAAAACCATTCCAACTTACACTTAAACAAAAAATTACAATTAAATTACAACATCCGAGTGAATTTAATAGCCAATACAATGTAAAGTACAATATTTATAAGTTGTATAACATAATAGATGTTTCCTGCGACTCCATCCACTTAGAAGTCGTTTATCGTTCCCTCAGGAACCGTATTTTTATGTGATAAATCTCAATTTTATCTAAATCGGTTCAGCGGTTTCACGTATATAATATGAGTATAGGGGCATTTTCAAAATAAAGTGTACCCTAGTTAAAGAAAATTAAGAAACGTTCACTTTGACAGTTTTGTGACGAAATTAGCCATATAAATGTATGGCAAATGTTCGTTAACGTTTCTTAATTTTCCTTAACTAGGGTACACTTTATTTTGAAAATGCCTATAGATTGATCATCTTGTTAATTGTTTATATTTTTTATTTATTACATTAAAATGATAATAACTTAATGAAGCTGTTACACAATGTAGGCTCTTAAGATACATTTAGGCTCCATACTGGCGAATACGGCAAAAAGTTTAAATCTACAAAAACCTCAATTAATGAAAAAAACAGTCAATTGCGAGTGAGATTCGTGTCTCAAGGGTTCCTCACCACCGAGTAGAAGGTTTTTAGTACATACATACATCACGCCTTCATTCCCAGGGGTAGGCAGAGCAGAAAATACCACCAACTCTAAAAAGACTTGTTTATAATTCTGTAACCACATTTTGCACAATCAGGCCAAGAACTTTACTAGTGTATTAGTGACAGGTTGCAAGCCCATCGCCTAACAGTACACAAGCCCATTTTTTAGTATTTGTAGCTTTTTTCAGAGTGAACTTAAAACAAAAACATACTAAATTTCACGAATGTTTGCTTTGCCGTTTTTAAGATATAGCTAAAACAAAATACGTTGAAAAAAATATTTTTTTCTTTGGGAACCCCCTTTATTACTCCCCTCCCTTTATTAGTAAATCCACCGAAATAACATAAGTACTGAAAAAATAATCATCATCATCTATTACAGTTTTTAGCAGCAGGTTAAGACAGATGGACAAAGCCGGCATAATTAAAATAAAAAATTTATACAGTACATTGCCAAATAAAGGCTCTTTTACACATATTAATTGAAATGAAATGAAATGCGTTTATTGCCACACAGACAAACAGATTCTTAAAAAAACAAAGTTACAGTAAAATAACAAAATTAAACTGAAACATGTAGATAGAATTAAATTGAACGGGCTTGGCAAAAGGTCTTGGCGTCAGTAAATGCTGCCGGTTGCGCCCGCGCAGGGGCGACACCACGCAGCGCTGTTTTTCAGCCAAAGCCCGACAAAGGAAGGAGTAAAAGGAAAGATAATTAATAATAATAGAAAACTAAACTAAACTAAAAAACTATCAGCTATCTAAAGTGAGTATTGCCCCAAGAGTAGTTAGCTGATACTTGAGGTTGATGAACGGCTTCAATTTAATTTAAACAGACTTACTTTTTAGTAAAGCAGACTACATAGATATTAAAACATTCACGAGTACATCAAAACCAGCGCATCAAAATCAATTTTGTTAAGGGACATATTGGGTCAATTGGGTCTCGTTGGGCTCCCTCCTGGCACGGAACCCTAAAAAAGAAGTAGTGGGACGGGCGTCATGGAATGAAAAGACTATACATGTTCGTTTGTAAATTCGACCTTAGTCATAATATTTCGACGTAGCTCTGCCATATATGGCAGAGCTGGCGAGGCAAAATGAGCGACGAAGTTGATAAAACAATTATAGCACTGAGGTTTGTTTCTTATGGTAAGAAGAAGGCACACGACGTAAGCAAGTGGTACGGAGCGGTGTACGACCCGGGTCCTTCCGTATCGCTACCACCATCTTACCCATTAACCTATCGCCAAACAGCATTCGCATTGTTGTTCCGGTGAAATTACTAGCATAGAGGCATTCCATCTTAGTCCTTAGGGTTGGCAACGCATTTGTGGTCTTAGGATTATAGTGAATTCAAATGTCTTTAGTTCTCAGATTACACTTATCATCAGGTGGCCTGAGTGCTCGTGTATCTTCTTCTTCGCTTATGTCAATTCCTTCATGACTGTTTTGGGTTCTAAGTTTGATACGCAACTACCATTATGTATGGATGTATGTGGCACGGAACTCTAAAATGTTACTCGATACGCTCTTGCCCGGTTCTATAACACGTGTATTTCCTCGACGTAGTGTAACAGTTCATATAAAGCTGAAAGTGACGGCGCAAGTTCGTAGTGCTAACTATGTTTCACTTGGTGATACTCGGTCTCACGGTGACCCTTGGTCCGTGCGCTGAAGGTATTTCGTCTTTCTTAGGTGTTTTGAAGGGTAACTCATGACTTCATCGATTTTCATTGCATCGAACGATATTTTCTGCTGAGCTATGTTTTCAGGGTATATAAAACATTAATGAAATTCGATGAAAGTGATATTTAGACACCCGTTTTTGAAGTTCTTAAAAGGTGTCGGGACTGGTCGTTTCCCATTTTTTTTGGTAATAATGTCATTGTTGACATTATAATTGATAGTCATAATTTTTATTAAGGGAATAAGAGCTAGTACTGTTAGGCGATGGGCTGTTACTAATATACTGTTAGTAAACTTCTTGGCCTGAATGTGCAAAATGTGGTTACAGAATTACTAACAAGTCTTTCTAGAGTTGTTGGTAATTCTGTAGCTCTGTCTACCCCACTCTGGCAATAAAGACGTGGTGTTGAATGTTATATCGGCGTTTTTTCGCATCTGAAGGCTTAGTCAAGACGCTAAGTTATCGAATATCGACAAAATGTATAGGATTGAAGTAAGATAACATTAAATTTCGAATGGATAGAAATCAGAAACGTTAACAGCGTTTGCGTGTAGGATAAGCCTACAAACATCGAAATCATTGGTTTTTTTTCTGAAAAAGGGTATTTAAAAATACCCCGATTTCAAGATAAATATGAAGGCGAGAAAACAAGCTCTACTTATAATCTATGGAAAGTGATGAGAGCAAGTACTGATACACTTGAAATATTGATGGTACGGTCAAGGACTTTAATTGTTATGCCACTATGTCATAATGACAGCGTTAATCATTAATGTTACCTTTCTTTCATGTGATTAGACGCTGTCATTATTACAACACTCCTACGAATATTATAAACGCGAAAGTTTGTAAATATGGATGTTTGTTACTCTTTCACGCAAAAACTACTGGACGGATTTTGGTGAAATTTGGAATAAAAACAGCTTATACCTTGGATTAAAACATAGTCTAACTTTCATATCGCTATTCCTATGGAAACTGATTTATACGTGTACGAAGTCGCGGGTGGAAGCAAGTTTTACGTACATTTAACATTATTTAAACAAGCTCTATAATCTGTAGAGATTGTAAGCAATGTACTTATACAATTGCAATATTGGAAAAAGGTATTCCAGGCGGGGACAAGCTAACAGTGCAAATGTTACAATTATTCAAGACTAGCGACCCTCCCTCGCTTCGCATCGGGTTTAAGTTTTATATATATCGCACCTTCGGTAGAACAAGGGCACAATATACAATGGGACTAAAGGGGAATTTGTGCCCTTGTCCGATAGAACAAAGGCACAATGTGCAATGTGACTAAAGTGGAAATTGTGCCCTTGTCCTACCGATGGTGCGATATGTATAAAGCTTCCACTTGAATTATTTATTGAATATTATATTGAATTATTTTTATTGTAGTGGTGGTAGGACCCTGTGCAGGATCCGTCCGGATCGCTACCACCATCTTATCCATTAACCACCCGCCAAGCAACAGTGTTCGCATTGTTGTGTTCCGGTGTGGGGATAAGACAACCGGTGAAATTACTAGAATAGAGGCATTCCATTTTAGTCCTCAGGGTTGGCAACGCATTTGAGGTCTTAGGATTACAGTCTTGAGAATTCAAATGTCTATGGGTCTCGGATTCCACTTACCATCAGGTGGCCTGAGTGCTCGTGTGCCTTCTCATTAACATAAAAAAAATAAAAAAAATATTCCATCTGTTAAAAAAACATCATCAAAATCCGTTGCGTAGTTTTAAACATCTAAGCATACATAAAGACAGACATTGGCAAGCGACTTTGTTTTATACTATGCAGTGACAGTGAAAAACTGAAGTAGAGGACCTTTTGTATGAAGTTATGTACAAAAATAATATTATGGACCTTACGTCAACAAATCGTTGCTTTAATACAAAAGCGCCACAAATCAAAATGAATCTTTGTTGCATTTAAATTCAGAACGCTATTTACTTAAAGTTTTAAATCTAATTGTATTTGTTTTTGATTTGTGGCGCTTTTGTATTAAAGCAGCGAAATATGGAATGTTGAACGGTCTATACAGTGGGGCTTGACAAGTTGCAATCGAATACGAACGACATCGTTAAGCGACAAAGTGATCCTATAAGGGTAGAGAACCCTAAAAAGGGGGAAACTAATCGTAACATTGTTTTTTAGGGTTTTATTTCAACGAGGTGTACTCCGTGACTGCCGAGTATCTCGGTACTCCTTATACCGTACGACAATGGTAAGTCAACATTTAAGCCCCGGACGCAAATAAAAAAAAAGCGGCCAAGTGCGAGTCGGACTCGCCCATGAAGGGTTCCGTAGCAGCAAGTAACATAATATAAAAGTTCGTTGTAGCTTTGATCAATGTTTTTATGACGTATTAAAAAAAAACTACTTACTAGATCTCGTTCAAACCAATTTTCGGTGGAAGTTTGCATGGTAATGTACATCATATATTATTTTTACATTTATCATTCCCTTATTTTAGAAGTTACGGGGGGGGGACACACATTTTTCCACTTTGGAAGCGTCTCTTGCGCAAACTATTCAGTTTAGAAAAAAATTATAATAGAAACCTCAATATCATTTTTGAATACCTATCCATAGATACCCCACACGTATGAGTTTGATGAAAAAAAATTTTATGAGTTTCAGTTCTAAGTATGGGGAACCCCAAAAATTTATTGTTTTTTTTCTATTTTTGTATGAAAATCTTAATGCGGTTCACCGAATACATCTACTTACCAAGTTTCCACAGTATAGCTCTTATAGTTACGGAATAAAGTGGCTGTGACATACGGACGGACAGACGGACAGACATGACGAATCTATAAGGGTTCCGTTTTTTGCCATTTGGCTACGGAACCCTAAGAAGAATGCTATAAATATAAGTTTATAATATAAGTCTAACTTACGTTCAGAGTGGGGAGTAAGTAAGTGGTGTTGACGACACGTTGTCCTAGTTGGGGGTGACCCTGCCTCCAAAGCCAGCGGTCCCGGGTTAAAATCCCGGTAAGGGCAGATATTTGTGTGATGTGCACGAGTATTCGTTCCTCAGTCTTGGATGTTTTCTATGTATTTAAGTATTTATTTCTCTACCCAAGTATGTTTATCGTTGTCTAGTACCCATAGCACAAGCCTATAGCTTAGTTTGAGACTAGGTCAATTTGTGTGATATTGACCTGTGATATTTATTATTTGTTTATACGATAAACGTTTAAAAATCACACTGAACTGGCCAACGTACGTTCAGAGTGGGGATGCTATACGGGGGCAGCTTTATACGACACTGGACACGACTAACCTGCCTGCTGCCTAATTGAGAAGGCACGCGCTAAAATGTGTTTTGTACGCTCCGCGGGACTTCCTAAACTTGCCAGATAAAACTTCACCATGAAGATCGACGCAGCGCTGTGTTGAGAAAATCACCCCAGCAATCTTGTAGATGAATGAAGTCTTTGTTTTCGTTTTACTGCCCTTTGTAGATAAACAGGGTGCGCACACTTACCCACTGCGCACGGTTACTCTTAATGACTCTAATAGTATTTATAAATCCTCTTTATCTTCAACCTTTTTTTTTTTTTTTTGGTTCTCGAAAAAAAAAAGGGAAAAAAAAGTAAAATCATTATCTATAATATGCACAGGTATGACGCGGTGTTTGAACAATCGCGTATGGACATCAACAAGGGAGCTGTTCAGGAGGCTTATTTGTTGCCCAGCAAGGCCCATCCGTATGGAAGAATAAAGAAGGTCAGTATCTGCTAAATATGGAAATGATTAGATCGAAAAATCTGACGCTTATCATTCATTATAATTCTTCTTCAGCTTTTGGTTAAAATTAAAGTGGGACGCCGACTTCAGCTGGACCTATCATTTCCTATCGTCATCATTCATCATCATAAAGGAAGCATCTAACAATTTAAAGGAACCATAAAACTACACAACTATAGTCCTAGCCTGCAACAATGGTCCAATTTTCGTCCTTACATTATCCTTAAAATATGATAGCTCACTGTTATTATTTCTGGGAAAATAATTACTTGTTAGGCCTAAAATAATTTGCTTTAAAGTCTAATCATATAGCTATCATATTTTAAGGATAATGATAAGGATAGGATAATGTAAGGACGAAAATTGGACCATTGTTGCAGGCTAGGACTATAGTTGTGTGGTTTTACGGAAGTTATTTCTTGCTTTCTGAAGATGGTCCTTAGTTTTTTAAATCCTTAATGCCTTTTAGTGATCATAGTAATACTGGGCTGGAATTCTACAAGGTAATAACGATATCGTTCTTGACCTGTTTCCGTATTGTCAACGTTTTGATAACTCTTATGTCATTGACAATAATGGCGACTGTGACATAAACGATTCTTAAACGTGTCAAACAAAATATCGTTTTAACGCACCTGAATAGAGGCCCTGTTATGTTGTCCATATCTCAATAAATAAGAAATAAGTTACGCCGAAGGAAAGTCACAGTCATGTCTGTAATGGCGGTTCAAGTAACGTACTCGTATTATCCCTTCCCTCGCTCAAAAAGAATGAATGCTTACAATGGATGTGGATGAATGAGGCGACTAATGGAATAATGACTTGTAGTACTGTTAGGCGAGGGCTTGCAAACTGTCACTAATACACTACTAGTAAACTTCTTGGCTTGATAGTGCAAAATGTTTTTACAGAATTATAAAGAAGTCTTTTTAGAGTTGTTGGTATTTCTATAGCTCTACCTACCCCACTTTGGGAATGAAGGCAAGGAATAACATTATGTATGTGTATGTATGTTTGTAAATCAAGGCTGGGCATTCCACATATAGCCACCATCTTAAACGTCGTACTGCGATACAGAAACCCTAGCATCATCCTTTCACTTTGGAGACATTTTTTTCTGTAGCCGAATCCAATTATTTCAGACCTATACATACATAACATCACGCCTTAATTCCCAGAGTGGGGAAGGCAGAGCTACAGAAATACCAACAACTCTAAAAAGACTTTTTGATAATTCTGTAACCACATTTTGCACAATCAGGCTAAGATGTGTACCAGTGTATTAGTGAGAGGTTGCAAGCCCATCGCCTAACGCTACAAGCCCTTATTCCCTTAGTAAGTTAGTATTTCAGATATAAATACCTCAATAGTAAAAACATCCTTACGATTAATTTCAGATCGTCCGAAGGTCTACGGAGACCCATCTCAATATAAAACAATGCGCTATTTATGATGGTTCCAAGAGATTTCCAATTTTGGTTTTGAAAACCATTTTACCTAGCCAAGACTATTTTACCTTTATCGGTAAGTAAATATGTTATAATTATTAAGAGTATGAAGTACAATGCGGATGAACTCGATAGGTCTTGACTCCCTCTATTCTCCTAGACTAGGTTTAACCCATAGAATAAGAACTAGAGGCATAGAAGGAGCCTTAAAACGAAAACATATAAATTTACTTACGTGTTTCGTACACAAAAACTTCTTTTAATGCTATTGAGTCAATTTCCATATAAAGTAAATTGAACCAAGAGTGACTTGCAACAAGAGTCTATTCAGGTAAATTGTGTGACATTGTGTGGCATAATAGTAAGTTGCATGTTCATATTATACGTTATCTCATACTCGTAACTGTCATAAGAAAGTACAAATTATCGATAAATTAATATCGTTCGGAAGTCCCTAGGACAATTTCATTAGTGCCACAAGAACTTCTGTCTGATTATGACAGTTTCTAAAATCGTTTGTGATAGCGTAAACACATCTTTCGCCCCTGTTTTGTTTGATCCACTCCTTGCGTCCAACCTAGGATTTTATGGCAGGTATAGACGGACAGCATTTGAACTGCAAAATGACAGTTTGAGTGCAGTTCTGATGCAGTTGACGTAACGTTACTAAGTAAAAGTTACATGAACTGCACCAGAACTGCACTCGAACTGCCATTTTGCAGTTTAAATGCTGTCCGTCTGTACAGGCCTAGAACCTATAATTTAATATTAATATTTACTATGAAAAATTCCCCGTAACTCCTAAGAATATTCTTTATTTTGGTGTGGTAAAACCAAATTCTGAATTATATTAAATGCCAACACGTCATGATAGACGGTATGTATTTGAAATATAATCTTCTTGTTCTTATGTTGATGGATTTTTTGCATGCTCTGTCGTTCCTCAGGGTTGTGGCAGAATGCCAGAGTTTTTACGCTGAGCCTTTCTTCTTTGCTGTTCTGATTGATCACGTGATACGAAAAGTCATGGGATGAACCATTGACGCGATTGTTTTAAAAAAACGAGTAGAAACTCTAGTTATCGAACGCATCTTGGCTAGTGCCTCTGCAACGCGCACATTCTTTTGGCAACTTTTGAGTTATGGTGATGTTGCTCACTAATCTGCCCTGCTAACACAAATCGCAGTATCTCACAAACTTCTGTAGGAAATGCAACCTTATTACTAACAAGATTGGATTGAATTTGCATTGGTAAATGAATTTGAGATACTGCGTTTTTGCTTAGGAGGGCAGTACTAGTTACACCTGTATGTCCATTCCTGTTCCAGGACATGAAATAATCCACGGAGTAAACGCTTCGAAGTTCTATTATCCAATTACTGTTTATCACAATAATTCTATAACCGCGAAGGCTGGCGTTTATTTTATCTATCCTTAAATTTTCCGTTAATGTCTTCAGTTATTTCAATGCCACGTGGACTTGCTCACTACTAGTTACACCTGTATGTCCATTCCTGTTCCAGGACATGAAATAGTCCACGGAGTAAACGCTTCGAAGTTCTATTATCCAATTACTGTTTATTTCAATAATTCTATAACCGCGAAGGCTGGCGTTTATTTTTGGACAACAAAAAAGGAATTACACGGCAAAATGGAATTTGTGCCACTCAAGTAAGCACGGAACTGTTTTTATTATATTGATGTACCTAAATTAGGATAACTTCCAGCCACTTTTGATGTAAAAAAACAGCAGATTCGACTGTTTTTTTTATACTTTCTTTTCCATTTAAAAATACAAGAAAGTTGATATTGTCTGGAGTAATATTCGAAGACAACAATCACCTTTCTATAATAATTTACTAATAAGAATAAGAAGTATACAGGGTGTGTTTTTGTTCAGCAACTTCCACAATATTCAGACAACACGTTGGTCTAGTTGGGAGTGACCCTGCCTCCGAAGCCAGCGGTCCTGGGTTCAAATCCCGTTAAGGGCAGATTTTTGTGTGATAAGCGCGAATATTTGTTTCTGAGTCTTGGATGTTTTCTATGTATTTAAGTATGTATTTCTCTATACAAGTATGTTTATAGTTGTCTAGTACCCATAGTACAAGCCTAGAGCTAAGTTTGGGAATAGGTGAACTTGTGTGAGATTGTCCCCTGATATTTATTATTTATTTATTCATCATGATGAGCTTAAAAAAATAAAATATTGTTTTTCATGAAAAGTCGAAAGATTATCCTCGCTATTTTATAAATCATGGTCCTTCGTTTTTTTCATGTTAAGGAGAAGGCACACGAGCACTCAGGCCACCTCGTTTCTGTAGCTACGAAGGAGTAGGCCGCTTATCGTCACGATCAGTCTATGTAATTGTTTAATACTATCTGTTCATACGGATTAGTTAGAAGGGTATGTCTAAAGATGCTCTGGGCTCGGGCACGCAACCACAGATCTGCATGTAATAACGCATCGGCCACAGATTGTTGCAAGGGTATGTCTCCTCTTGTATGGCGCAGAGCACAATTAATGTGTTTGGTTCCCGTGGTTGCCACCTGAGCGCTGCAAGTTCTTATGGACCACTGACATACTCGTTTGATTTTTATTGTTGCATTCCTTTTTTCAACTCTGTTTTTTATTTGTTTAATTTGTTTCATTAAATATTCGTAATGCCTGTGTCACCTTCTGTGTTTTCACCGAGCGGTCCCAACGAAAGATCAGCGTCGGCTTTACAGCCAGCACATGCTGAGTCGTGATCGTTTCGCAACAAATATCACTTTTCTGTTCTCTTTCATTTTTTTTTATTTTATTTGATGTGTTATTGTTGCGAATAAATGTTTTGCATAAATCGTAGTCCAAATATCGTGCAAAGGTCGTAGAGTAAAGCGGCAAAATTGAAAGTCCAGAGTTAGTACTGAGGTCGTTAAAAATATTTCTAAAAACACTGATCGCATGAAACGAAAGCAAATAAAAAAGAACCGTTGAATTGAATCTTCTTCTTTTTTATTAAATGGCGGTCCACATGGTGATTTCGCCAATGTCAAGTGAATAGAGTAAATCAGTAAACAGAATAAATCAAAAGTAAAAGCCGGGCATTTTTCAATCGGCCATCTTCCCTCCCCGAAGGTTACCGGAATCTCTCTTGAATTGAATCGTTTGCTTACTTTGATTTGACTTGACAATGACAGATATAGAAGTGACAGTATTTTTTCTTTTTCATTAGGTACAAAGGCAACAAGCTTGTCGGCCATGAAAGTTTACAAATGTCAACTCCATAACAAAGAAAATATTTCTAAAATATTAGAGGAAATAAAAATAAAAGAGCCACAGTTCCTTGATCTTTAGGATGACACCTATCGAAAAAAATAATAATTTACATATCTTCTAAAAAGTTTACTTAGCCCATTAAGTGAATTAATGGGAAACATTTAAAATGCTATTTCTCTGACCTCCACAGGTTTTTTTTATTTTTGAAAGTGATATTCGGTTTCAGCATTAATTAAAATATCTCTCCTGTTTTGAAAGTTGTCGACCAAAAAACTCCTTGTATTGCCACCACCACCCAAGACTAGTAAAGTACTAACCAAATTGAAGCGAAGAATCAGGCATCATCAGGGCTCAGTGTAGGGTTCCGAAGTCGTTACTACAAATAATGTATTTTTTTTCTAGTAAAACTAATTTTGATTCTTTAATTTGGTCAGGAATGCCCTTTTTTTGCCGCCTTAGACGCAGCGCCGATGCACTTTCAAACTAGGAACCCTTATAGTTTCGCCATGTTTATCCGTCGGTCCGTCAGCAGCCCAACTCAGAGACTCTTAGGGTGAAGCCAGACGAGCGTAATTTTTTGAGTACTCAGTCGCGTAATTTTTTTATTTTTTTTATTTTTTATGTTAAGGAGAAGCCACACGAGCACTCAGGCTACCTGATGGCAAGTGGAATCTGAGACCCATAGACATTTGAATTCTCAAGACTATAATCCCAAGACCTCAAATACGTTGCCAACCCTGAGGACTAAGATGGAATGCCCCTATGCTAGTAATTTCACCGGTTGTCTTATCCCCACACCGGAACACAACAATGCGAACACTGTTGCTTGGCGGGTGGTTAATAGATAAGATGGTGGTAGCGATCCGGACGGACTACTACTATTTTGTTCACACGGCGACGGAAAATGAGTTGAGCTTTTGTATAGGCAGAAATTACGCGACCGGAATTACGCAACTCACAACTCAAAAATTTACGCTCGTCTGGCTTCACCCTTAGTACTAGAAAACTGTTATTTGGCATGAATCTTAGACACGCCGACAAAGTGGTTTTACCGGAGTGACAAGATGGTAGGTGAGAGAGATGACCACTTTGTCAGTCAGTTGCAATCTAATAAGACTTAGGTATATATACAAGATCAACTTAACTTACACGCGGACTTAAACTAAAACTAAATTCATTAAAACGTGAATCGATAATAATTGAAACGTGACGACCGGCACAGTGGTAAAAAAAGAATTATTGTGTACCATCTCTACACCTAAAGTAGGGATGGTTTTTTTTTCGTGTACCCCATAAGTGTGGGATCTCGTTAGATAGGCGGGTTTGTGAAAACTATTTTTCGAGTAACGTATTGGTTTGTATCATATCAGGCTTTAGTGCTAATTTTTATTAGAGTGTAATATCATGTTTTCTATGTTTTTATTTTAGGTATTTATTTCTTTGTATAAGTTAGTTAATCGTTGTCTAGTACCCATAGTACAAGCCTAGAGCTTAGTTCGGGACTAGGTCGATTTGTGTGACATTGTCCTGTGATATTTATTATTTACTTATTTATTTATAACGCTGACAATACGATAACGTTAATCTTATATTTTTTACATGACTACCCAAAAAAGGAGTGTAATGTTTTCAGGATTCATGTAATGTATATTTGTGAGTTTCTTTATTCCACAATGACTTCTTATTGCCTGAACCAAACCGAGGCGTATGGGGTATCATTGGAATCGTAAAAATACCGCGAGAAACAAGCTAGGTGTTTTGTTCTTCATTCCTTATCTAATAATTATTATCATTAAAAGAAGTGAATTAAAAACAAATTATTAAAAATAATAAAAACACGTCTGCCATGCCTTAAAGTGGATTTTACTCGTAAATAGCAGTAATAAGCAATCGATTTGATAATACTAAACTCGCCCGTGCGGCCTACTTTCTGAATTAACAATTTTTATCCTAAAAGGAGTCAAGACATAACCAAACTTGTATTGCAGTCGGGGGACAGGACGCTGTTACGCATAAATGTGTCATCCCACAATTATTTTGCAAAAAAAGGACAACCTTCGAGACAGTATTTCACTCCGGCCCATCGCCTGCAGCTGTACAAGGCGCAGGTTCGGCCACATATGGAATACTGCTCTCATCTGTGGGCTGTGGCTCCCCAGTACCAGCTTCTCCCTCTGGACCGCATCCAGCGGAGAGCGTCTCGAATTGTCGGCTGCCAGCGTACTTCTGATCGGCTAGACTCTTTAGCGCTGCGTAGAGATGTAGCATCGCTCTGCATTCTCTATCGCCTGTATAGCGGGGAGTGCTCCGAGGAGCTGTTCGGATTAACTCCTGCCACATCCTTCCGCCCTCGTCCTACGCGACAGAACTTCCACCACCATCATTTAAATGGTTGGCAGTCCACAACCGTGCGTTTTACTAGGAATTTCCTGCCACGCACAACTAAACTGTAGAATGGTCTGTCGCCTGCGGTATTTCCGTACCAATACGACCTTCAAACCTTCAAGAAAAGAGCGTACTCTCATTTAAAAGTCCGGCAACGTACCTGTAACTCCTCTGGCGCTGCAGGTGTCTATGGGTGACAATATTCGCTTACCATCAGGCGATCTGTCTGCTCGTTTGCCTCCTATTCAAACCTAGAGTTATCACGCCGAGGGTTGACACCTTATTGCTAAATACTTGTGGATTGACACATTATTGCGTGACAGCGTTCAGTTTGGGAAGACATTATCTTGAAAGTCCCCCGATTGCAATACAAAGGTTATCTCGTGATTCCCATTTTTGTTTGGCATATTATCAGATTGATTGCTTGTTATTCCTTTTTTAAATTGACTTTAAGGCATGAAATGAAAATGAAAAATGAAATGAAATATTTTATTCACAACAAACATGGTTTCGATACAGGTGTTAAAAATAATTTAGTTCCACATCTTTTGCCAACAGACAGACGGACAGCAGACATTTTTAATATTTTTTATGAATATTTTTTTGCATTTCAAAAGCAACCTTCTATTCTACTAATAGAGAGCCTGAAAGCCTGAAAGGTGTTATTACTTTACCTTTTTCTTGTTGTTTCAGGCAAGATTACATACTTCATGATTTTGAGACTGGTGTTTATTTTTACGACTCAGTGGTTTTTTCTGATTACGATACTGCCCCAATCAATAGCAAAACCTTTGAAATTGATAAAGGTATGTACCAAATTTAATTTAAGGTTTGAGGAACAAAAAGTATTCTAATAGAAAATATGTATTCAATCAAGATGACCATCACAATGACCCGTTGGCCTGGTTGGGAGTGACCCTGCCTCCGAAGCCAGCGGTCCTGGGTTCAAATCCCGGTAAGGGCAGATATTTGTGTGATGAGCTCCGATATTTATTTGATTATTGATGTATAATTTCATATCTTTCTATCTATTTATGTAAATATTTGAATGTATTAGTTTGTTATTGTTTTAGTTTTGTTTTTTCTATAGTTCTTTTTTTATGGTCTTTTTGGTTAGTTTTTGTTTTATGGGTGCTCTAAATAAATTTGTACAC
Organism: Acleris holmiana; assembly: GCA_949316455.1. Taxonomy (NCBI): domain Eukaryota; kingdom Metazoa; phylum Arthropoda; class Insecta; order Lepidoptera; family Tortricidae; genus Acleris; species Acleris holmiana. The sequence goes on along the minus strand of OX438782.1, from coordinate 1,436,633 downwards.
CTGTTTACTCGATGCACAACCTTTCACTTTTCTCAATCTCTCAAGGGTTAGCTGTAAGAGATCCCTTAAAGGGGTAAGTTCGTCTTTGTACATCTTTTTATTTTTATTCATTGTATTGTTTTGGTTTTTCTTTTGTACAATAAAGTGTTTTCATACATACATACATACATTTGTTCCTGAGTCTTGGATGTTTTTTATATACATTTAAGTATGAATTTCTCTATTTAAGTATGTTTATCGTTGTCTAGTACCCATAGTACAAGCCTAGAGCTTTATTTGGGACTAGGTCAATATGTGTGAAATTTTCCCCTGATATTTAATTATTTATTTATCTTCTCCATACATACATAACATCACGCCTTCATTCCCAGAGTGGGGTACGCAGAGCTACAGAAATACCAACAACTCCAAAAAGACTAATTGATAATTCTGTAACCATATTTTGCTCAAGTAGACCAAGATGTTAACCAGTGTATTAGTGACAGGTTGCAAGCCCATCGCCTAACAGTACTACAAGCCCTTATTCCCTTAGTCGCCTCTTACGACATCCACGGGAAGACATGGACTGGCACTATTCTAACCCGGCAACCACAAGTAATCTCCGACGTGCCCAAAAGTTGTAGCCAATGTCGCTCCCACAACCAGCACAAGTGGTTCGCGACTTATTTGTCGCGCAGGGGTCCATCGATAAACACAACCATGTTAGGCCCCCAGATCTCCCTTTCTATCTAGTGTAACGATAGAGACGCACTGAGCGACAAGCGACAAAATGCAATTTGTGCTAAACGTACAGGAAAAAATCTAATGACAAGACTTTTTAATGCATTTTCTTTGTTGTTTCGTAAAAACCGGTAACACAAGCAAGCGTCGGTATATTTTACGGTTAAAGCATAAACCCTAAAGAAATAAAACTGAATTTTGATCGAGTGTGAGATGGCCCGTGTGGTTTCCGGGTTAGAATAGTGCCACTCCATGTCTTCCCGCGGATGTCGTAAGAGGCGACTAAGGGAATAAGGGCTTGTAGTGCTGTTAGGCGATGGGCTTGCAACCTGTCACTAATACACTAGTAAACATCTCAGCCTATTTGTCCAAAATGTGGTTACAGAATTATTAACATGTCTTTTAGAGTTGTTGGTATTTCTGTAGCTCTGCCTACCCCACTCTGGGAATGAAGGCGTGACGTTATGTATGTATGTATGAGATGGGTTCGCACATCTAATAATACCTAAGCAAAAAAACGATATTGCCTTGTGTTTTCATATCGTCAATGTTTTGATAATTATTTTTACTTGACAGTAACAGCAATACTAAAACATGTGAAACACAATATCGATTTGACGGGTGTCTATCATTTCATCGAAACACCTTTCATAGATTGTATCATTTCATGGAATTTCATTTCATCAAACGTTTTTTCTGTTGAAACCATAATGTTTTCAATGTATGTTAACATCTAACCTAACCTAACCTCCATAATTGTCTAAGAAAACACTATAGTTTCAGCAGAAAATTGCATTCGATGAAATGAAATTCGATGAAATGCAATTCGATGAAATGATACATTCGATGAAGTGAAATTCGATGATTTGGTGAGTTACCCGTTTTAACCCAGTAAAATAGAGGCCCTCGGTACGCGAGTCCGAGTCTGACTTGTCCAGTTTTTTCTAATTTAGTGTGATTTGGTGCTAAATTATATCTAATTTAGTGGTGGTAGAACCCTGTGCAGGGTCCGTCCGGATCGCTACCTCCATCTTATCCATTAACCATCCGCCAAGCAACAGTGTTCGCATTGTTGTGTTCCGGTGTGGGGATAAGACAACCGGTGAAATTACTAGCATAGAGGCATTCCATGTTAGTCCTCAGGGTTGGCAGCGCATTTGAGGTCTTAGGATTATAATCTTGAGAATTCAAATGTCTATGGGTCTCAGATTTCACTTACCATCAGGTGGCCCGAGTGCTCGTGTGCCTTCTCCTTAACATAAAAAAAAAAAATCTTTGGGGCTAGTCAAGTTGCATTCGACAATCGTTAGCGATTATGTTTCGATTGAATAATGTATGGAATTGACGTAAGCCACTGAGATAGTACCACGTGACTATCTCGGTGGCTTGTGTCAATTCCACACATTTTTCAATCGAAACATAAGCGCTAACGATGGTCGAATGCAACTTGACTAGCCCCTCTTATCTTACAGGGCCTTTCGAATACACTTCGACCCTTTAAGGATCTTTTGTGCAATTACCCTCTTACAATTCTTACATACTCAGCTGCTGCTGTTCGAAAATGTAGGTTGCCTCGCAAACTGTAGTAAAAATAGCAATTTATGTACCAATGAGTATTTTAAATTAAGTTAAGAAAAGTCATTGGCACAGAGTGACTGCGGGGGTTCGTTTTTGCCGGCGGTTTCTCGGCGGAGTGGGATCGCGACCGGAATGATGCGAGCACGCGACCGAAACGCGGCGTGTTTATTATAAGAACTGCACAACTTTTTTTTTTTTTTTTTTTTTTTTTTTTTTTTTTTTTTTTTTTTTTTTTTTTTTTTTTTTTTTATGGCATTGAGAAGGCAAACGAGCACACAGGCCACCTGATGGTAAGTGGAGACTGTGACCCATAGACATTCGCATTCACAAGACTGCAATCTTAAGACTGCAAATGCGTTGCCAACCCTGAGGACTAAGATGGAATTTATTTATTTATTTATTTAATCTTTATTGCACAAAAAAAGAATACACTTAATATGCAAAAGGCGAACTTAATGCCGTAAGGCATTCTCTACCAGTTAACCTTTAGGCAAAGCAGAGATTGTAGTGGCGGTGCAACATAGATTCTGACTTAACTATATACTATATACTTACATAAACATATACACTTACATAATATCAATATGCTACATAAATATAAATACATGAAATACACTAATAAATAAATACTTACATAATATGTATATACATATAAGCAAAAAAAACAAAACAGATAAAGCAATCAGAAAACCAAGATGATGTCAATTCTGCCTGCAAAGAAATTCGCGAACTTTCTTTTTAAAGGCAAACTTGTTCGGAGCTTTCTTCGTTTTAAGGGGAAGGTCGTTCCAAAGTCGTGCTGCCTGAAGGGCGAAGGAGTTGGACATGAAACCTGTGCGGTGAGGAGGGATGGAAAGTGTGAGGTTTTCAGTGGATCGTAGCTGACGGATGTGGGTAGAACCCAGAAATTTAAAAAGAGATTTTAAGTATTCAGGAGATTGCGGATCGTACAGAATATTATAAAGGAAACAGAGTAATCTACTTTTGCGACGTTGGCGAATAGGAAGCCATCCAAGTTGAGAGCGGAAGGAAGAAACGTGATCATATTTACGAAGACAGAAAACAAAGCGAATGCAATTATTGAGAAGGCGATCCAACTTATCGAGTTGTCCTTCGCTCAGATCCGGATAACACACGTCACCATAATCAATGATGGGAAAGATTAGAGACTGCACAAGGGATACCTTGGTCTTAATAGGCAAAAAGTGCTTTAGTTTATTAAGAGAATGAAGAGAGCCCATGACCTTGCGGCTTATTTCAGTGACATGTGTTCTCCAATTGAGAGAGTTATCCATATAAATACCAAGATCCTTGACGCTGCAGCTAAATGGGATATTAATACCATTAAAATTTGGTGGCTGAACAGCATCAAGGTTAATTTTATTGAGCTGGCCAGAACTACCAATGATAATAGCCTGACACTTGGCTGGGTTCACGAACAAGCCAAATTTTTCGGACCACTGTAATATGTGTCGAAGATCGTCATTAAGCTTGTCGGTAATGCATTTAAGGTCAGTCGCCTTACAGTGGTCGTACAGCTGAAGGTCATCAGCATACAGATGGTAGGAGCAGCCAAGCCCAGGTGTAATGAAGTTGATGAAGGTGGAGAATAATAAGGGGGAGAGAATACCTCCTTGTGGAACGCCAGCCTCTAAGTCACACCAATCGGAAAAGGACCGATCAACGCGAACCGCTTGCTGACGCCCCCGGAGATATGAAGACAACCAGTTGAGAGCAAGATGTGAAACATTAAGATGCTTAAGAAGTGCTAGGAGGATGTCATGGTCAACTGTGTTGAATGCATTTGAGAAGTCAATAAGAATAAGAACTGTAACCATACCGTCCTCCATGCCCCGTCTAATATCCTCCGTGACCTTGAGCAACGCTGTGCATGTGCTGTGGCTAGGACGAAAACCAGATTGATACGCACTAAGGATATTCTGGGAATGAATAAAACTGGACAGCTGTTTATGTGCAACCGCTTCAGCAATTTTGGATACAAAGGGCATTATAGAAATAGGCCTGAAGTTATTAGGGCACGTGGGATTACTAATTTTGGGTAGGGGAATGCCTCTATGCTAGTTATTTCACCGGCTGTCTTATCCCCAAACCGGAACACAACAATGCGAACACTACTGTTTGGCGGTAGGTTATCGGATAAGATGGTGGTAGTGATCCGGACGGACCCTGCACAAGGTCCTACCACCCGCAAATGTCTTGCCCGTCGCGATTTTTTATCCGCTGCGACACGGTCGCGTGCACGCCGCGTTCTTATAATAATCACGCCGCGTTTCCATCGCGTGCTCGCAGCGTTCCGGTCGCGTTCCCGCTCCGTCGAGAAACCACCGACAAAAACGCTAGTGTGAAAGGGCTCAAAGGGCCGTATTTATAATCTCATCTTGGCTGAGACGCCTGTCACAAGATATGTCAAAGTAAACGCCTAGCCATAGAGCACTGTCATTTTTACCGCATCTTGACTCAAGACTTTGACTTACCTCGTGACAGGCGTCTCAGCCAAGATGATATTATCAATACGGCCCTTAGGCCCGTATTATTAAACTGCTCTTGGTTTCACTCCCCGTCTCAAGATACGTCAAAAATAAGTTTTCTATGGTTTGACGTTTACTTTGACGTATCTTGAGATGGCCATTTAAACCGATACGAGTTTATTAATACGGCCATTAGACTTTTGAGAGCGTAGGTGGCCTAGGCTTAGGGTCTTGAGACGAGCTTTACTGTTGAGATTAGTTCATGAATATGGTCTTAAATGATAATAACATGTTTCTTCTTTGTTTGTCTTCCCAGAAGTACGTTGTGAACAAGTTGTTCAGAACAGTAGCGCTGGGATCCACGACGCATTTTCCGATCTTCCCTTTCCCAGCCACATCTTCAAACTCGGTCATCGCTTAAACCAATACCGAAACGAGGAGGAGCTCAACATGAGGCAAGCGATCATCGAGCGCAATAGGAAGTAAGTATTGCCATTTATATACATAACATCACGACTTCATTCCCAGAGTGACGTAGGCAGAGCTACAGAAATACCAACAACTCTAAAAAGACTTGTTTATAATTCTATAACCACATTTTGCACAATCAGGCCAAGAACTTCACTAGTGTATTAGAAGCAGGTTGCGAGCCCATCGCCTTACAGCGCTACAAGCTTTTGTTCCCTTAGTCTCTTACGACATCTACGGGAAGACATGGAGTGGCACTATAATATTCTAACCCGGCAACCACACAGAGGATATTGCCATTTAATTTTCTTTTCACTTCTCTCGCTCTAAAATGTCTCATAAATCACCTAATAGCCATGTAAAGGAGGACTACGTCACTTTGGTCCCTGAGGACTTAAGTACTTTTTCTTTTTTTTTCCTTATATATAAAAGCCTTGGAAAACCACCAACAGCCAGATACATGCTGCCCTTTGTCGTTGGAGCGCGCGGTGAAGCTGTGGAGGGCGGGCTGGGGCTGGGCATATAACCTCCACCGCCGAGATTATTCATCTTAATACATAATATTCTTTATCGCTCGCAACTCACTCAGTAACTTCCTCTGCCGATATCACGCAAAGTCCGCCAAGGCCCGTGTTGTGGTCGCGTTCATCGCGATAGATAAAACTTCTGTCACTCTCACACCGCACTTGTTAGAAATTAATGGATGTTTTATCTACCCCCAGGTTTGGCTCACCTGTGTGGTTGCCGGGTTAGAATAGTGCCACTCCATGTCTTCCCGTGGATGTTGAAAGAGGCGACTAAGGGCTTGTTGTATTGTTTGGCGATGGGCTTGCAACCTGTCACTAACACACTAGTAAACTTCTTGGCCTGATTGTGCAAAATGTGGTTACAGAATCTAAAACAAAGTCTTTTTAGAGTGTTGAAATTTCTGTAGCTCTGCCTACCCCACTCCGGGAATGAAGGCGTGATGTTATGTATGGATGTATGTTTAGGCTCAGTTCACATGAACGGGCGATATTGCGCACTTAAACAGTTCAAATAACAGATGAGCATCGGGTAATGTACATAAGTTAGAAAAACTCATTAGTACATGGTGACTGCGGGGTTTCGAACTTGGTACCTTAGAATCACGAGTCAACCCCGTAAGTCACCAGGCCACCGGCGCTCTTGAATCGTATCTTAGTATTCCGTGAGATACTCGTAATTAAAATAGCTAAGGTAACAACACCAATGTTCGAAACTTTTAGCTTACATGCACCAATAATCGACAGAAGCTTTTAATTCTAACATCATAGGGTTATAAATTGATTGTTGCAAAACAAATGAACTCTTATCTTCTTTGAGTAAGAATCAATGTCGAACATTGGTCCTTTGTCGACTACTGGTGTCTTTATCTTACCTATCTCATACCTGTCTTATAAAGTGAGGCTTTATCACTAAATGAAGTGAAGAAGAGAGAAGAGAGAAGTGCGGTAACCTATTGGCTAGGTATTGCTTTGTTTGTACTCCACTTTGGCTACAGATTATACGACCGCGGTCAAGTCAACCCTTATACTTTGACTTGACCGCCCGTAGGCCATCATAATTTTAATTTTATTTTTTTATTTACATATTATAATTATTTTTGTTTAAATAGTTGTTTAAATTTTATGATAACCCATGTTGTTTTTCTTTTTGTGTTATTTTGTATTAAGTATAACTTTCCGTCTCTTCACCAAGCGGTTCCAACGGAAGATCAGCGCTGGCTTTACGGCTAACTAATGCTGAGTTGGGACCGTTTCGCAACAGTTTCTCTGTTCTTTTTGTACGTATGAAATGTAATTAAGATAAGATATTTTTTTATTGACATAAAATAGGTACAAATTGAATTGAAGTCCCTGCTTTCTGAGCTAGGTCGGATAAACCTGTGTTACAGAAATCAGTGTCCTCTCCCATATTCAAGTAGCATAATATTCTATTTAATGTTCGTATTGATGTGAATAAATGTCTCTATATTTATCTTTATCTTCAAATGTGCAGGATGATCGAGGAACACAATAGTGGAGACCACAGCTATAAAATGGCCGAGAACCATTTAATAGACCGCACTGAAGAAGAGATTACAAGGATGTGCGGCCGCCTGCCTACTGAAGGGCCTAGGAAAGGTAGGCTTTGAACTTGTTGAAGACAGAAAGGATTTTTTAACTCTTCGTATGCCTAGAGCCGTATCCGTCCACAAGGGATTTAATCTTGTTATTTTAAATCGGACTGTACCTCCTTTAAAAAAGGGTTTTAATTTGCTTGTGGACAAATAGAAAAAAAAACAATCTTTCATAAATAATATTCAGCATTTCGAAACGTGGAACCAATGGAGAGCCAGGAGCGTTTAAACTCTGTCACGTGACACCGATGACGTCATAGCCCGGCAGACAACGGGTACATGTGTGCGAGCCCCTCCGGCATACGAAAGGTTAATCCTGCGACTGTTAAATATGTAAAATATCTTGCAATATCCTAATAACTACCATTAATGTGACTACCATGTAAGTCAGTGCGTTGGTTTAACGCTCCATCTATTTATATATGGTCACCGAATACTCCGTCAATTGTGGACCGTTTGTTTTTTTTTGTGGTTTGATAGGGTATACTTTAGAGGTGGTCCCATTGACACCAAATTTGAATCTGATGAGAGGATCAGTAAGGAATTGAGGAAACTCCTCAAATATTGTAGGCAAACATATAGCGATTTTAGTATTTTAAGTAAGAAATCTAGCATTTGCATTCAGAATCATTTCGGGAACGAAGTGAAACTGATGATGAAGACCACAGATGGCCATCGGAACTCCTCAAAGGTACCTATTTCATGGGTGGCGTTAACATATCTCGATTAAGATAGTTGAGCGACTACAACGAAGAGTATTTACTTATTGAAATATGACTGACTTTCCATGACATGACACAGTTTAATAAACTTTAACCTATGACCTATGATTTCGTGTAGTCAACTTAACGAAAAATGGCGGCCACTTTTTTCCGTTAAGTTTATCTGTTCATAGTTCAATTGTTGTTACGTTATGTCTTGTGTACTGTTATTACCACAAGTATATTTCTGTGTTTACTAGGAGAACCCAAACTTTGTATTGTTGTCAATATTATGATAACCAATGAATTATGAGTTTTGGCAGTGTGGTTGCCGGGTTAGAATAGTGCCATTCCATCTTCCCGTGGATGTCGTAAGAGGCGACTAAGGGAATGAGGGTTTCTAGTACTGTTAGGCGATGGGCTTGCAACCTGCCACTAATACACTGGTAAACATCTTAGCCTGTTTATGCAAAATGTGGTTACAGAATTATCAACAACTCTTTTTGTAGTTGTTTATTTCTGTAGCTCTGCCTACCCCACTCTGGGAATGAAGGCGTGATAGTATGTAAGTATGTAATAAATTATGATTGCTGATGAAGTAAGAAGTAGAAGGGAATTCATGTGATTACTTTATCTCCAGGTCAGCCGTTCCCGTACAGCGATGCTGACCTTGAAGCCCTCAGCGCGGACCTGCCGGAGGAATTCGATTGGAGAATGTACGGAGTCGTGACTCCCGTTAAAGGTAAAAAAAAGTTGTTTATTCAGTCAGTAGGACGCACGGGTACGCGCTGCAAGAAACTTAACAGCCAGTCATTTATTTAAATGGATATTGCTTATGAGTATGACATAGAACTTAATTTAGCATTAAATAAAACAATGAACCCCCCCCCCCCGACCCCTAATTGATGTCTTCTTAAAAATGCTGTTTTGAGAATATCATGTTTTGAGAATTTCATATTTTGAGAATATCATGTTTTGAGAATATCATATTTTGAGAATATCGTATTTTGAGAATATCAAGGCACAGCGCTCGCCTTATCTATCCGCGGCCTCGTTATGTTGGTTTTTCCTAATAGCTACTATATCTCAGATTGACCACAAAATGTATTTTCGTGGGTAGTCTTCTTATCTTATCTATTAACCTACCGACAAACAGCAGTGTTCGCATTGTTATGTTCCGGTTTGGGGATAAGACAGCCGGTGAAATAACTAGCATAGAGGCATTCCATCTTAGTCCTCAGGGTTGGCAACGCATTTGCAGTCTTAGGATTGCAGTCTTGTGAATGCGAATGTCTATGGGTCACAGTTTCCACTTAACATCAGGTGGCTTGTGTGCTCGTTTGCCTTCTCAATGCCATAAAAAACAGTGTTTTTCACTTCCTCATAGTTTAGTTTAGTTTAGTTTAGTTTATTTATTCATCAATGTAATATTACAATATAAATTGCATTAAATGTCAAAAAATATGAAATTACATTGAGATTGTCGACATAAATACTAATAATCAAAGAATACAAAAATAACATGCAAATAATCAAAACAAATCTATTAAATATCTAGTAAATGGTCACTTATCCGATGTCAATCAATAGGTATACATAGATTAATAAATGTCAATACAATAATAATTTTACAATTTGAGTGCCATATATTCATCCACGGAGTACAATGGATTATCCAATAAAAGGTTTCTCAGCTGATGTTTAAATGCTTCGTCGGATTGTACATTTTTAAGTTTGGCGGGTAGACGCTCATAGTACGTGGGACCTATGACACGCGGGTTCTTACCCGCAAGTGCCATGCGACGGGGAACTGTTCTCAAACGCCCGGTGTGGCGGAGCTTGCCAACAATATTGACGCGGGCGAAGGAGGAAATATTATTTCTTACGAACATTAATATTTGGAAAATGTAAACAGAATAGTGTGTCAATATGCGGTGCGCTATGAAAAGACCCCTGCAAGAGTGCCTAGGTTTTACCCCAGCTAACGTACGTAAGGCACGCTTTTGCATAAGCATTACCCTGTTGGCATCCGAGGAGTTTCCCCATAGGAGCGTGCCATACGACATCAACGAGTGAAAATGTGCAAAGTACACCTGGGAACCGATTTTTGACTTTAGAGCGTTCGATTTCAAAACCCAGCAGTAGAAAATATTCGAATGCGACAATCTTTCACGCTTTATTTTCGAATGGTACCAAATTCCATATTTTTGAGATTCTCACTCGAAACTGAGGGATTGACTAAATAGTACTGTTAAGTTGGAACGCGTTTCATTATACGCAGTAAGTCGATGTTTTACCGGTTTTTTGTAATTAATATTTTGAATGCGAATAAATGTGTGAAACTGTCAAAAGTTGAAATTATAACAAGTTAATTATTATTTAAGTGCGAGTGAGATTTATTACGCTATTTTACAAATTCTTGACTGGTTATAAATTTAGGGTAAATGAAACGCTTCCTCGTCTGTGGATGTCTATGTCATTGCTAGGTTTCTTTCTTTCTTTCTAGATTTAATAGTAACTGGTTAGAACATGCAATTGTTTTGTAACATAATTGCAAAAACTTTATGTTGTATCCATAATAATCACACAAAACTAATTAACTTACCTTTGCGTTAATACTTTAATCACATGGTCGTTGAGCATCCGAGACAAACGGCCTTAACTTATGAATTAAATATTTGCATAGGCTTTTACTTAATCTGTAATTCTTCTGAAATTTATTTTCGCTTTCGAGTAATGTCTCGTTTCCTAATTCCGCTAGCCGAAAACGCGGCGGTTGCGCAGGCACAAATTCATCTTCTTCCTCTTCATTATTATTTACTAAAATTAAATACTCCTCCAGACTTGCCATACCTATTGTAATATTTTATTTTATGTCGCTAACTTTGCTATAAGAATTATAACAATATGAATTGTTTTAGTATTAACAGGTTTAACAGATGTCAAATGATACTTTCTATTGATAGAATTCAAAACGAATGCCACGGACCACTCGTGCTCATATTTTCTATCGCTCGCAAGTCAAAAATACCATTTTATTGTTTTTAGTTACTTTCGATTGAAACTTTCGAACGCTCGAAAGTCAAAAATCGGTTCCCTGTTTTAATGCATCATTTGCAATAAGCCTCCCCAGTTTACGCAACGCAAAGACGGCACCACTCAGTTTATCGCACAGTTTGTCAACATGGCACTTCCAGTTAAGATGAGAGTCAAGCATGAAGCCGAGGAACTTACACTCATTGCATATCGGCATCGGACTGTTTGCCACGCACGGAGGAAGCGAGACACTTCGGCCTGAGAAAACCATAATATTGGATTTTGTCAAGTTTAAAATCAAGCCATTAGCCGAAAACCATGTTTGCAATTGTTGGCACGCGCCAAAGATTTTCTCCCCGAGATGTTCATACGTGCGGGCACTAACCACGACAGTCGTGTCGTCCGCAAAAAGCACTGACAGGCCAGCTGTAATGGCTGTTGGAAGGTCATTCATGTAAATTAGGAATAGTGTGTTTCCTAATGCAGACCCTTGAGGGATCCCTAGATTCACACTTCCGGTCTTAGACCGCATCCTTTTGCCATTTGCGGACAATTTGACTGCCTGTTGACGGCTGGACAGAAACGACGTGAGTAGACGGTGGCTGACATCGCAGATGCCGTAGTGATGCAACTTGTCCAGAAGCATTCCGTGATTGATCACATCAAAGGCCTTGGACAAGTCACGTAAAATAGCCGCTACCTTGTACCTCTCATCCAGACCAGTAACAACGCAGTCAAATATTTTACACGCCGCCGCAGTCGTTGACGTCTTCTGCCGATACGCAAATTGCTGGTCCGTTAATAGGTCGTTATCCTCAAGGTGGCTCATAATGTGTGACGACAATATTGACTCCATTATTTTAGATAAGGTAGGAACTATCGTTATCGGCCTATAGTTGTTGACGTCATACTTGTCTCCTTTCCCCTTAAACACAGGGCAAACACGACTACTTTTGAGTACATCAGGGTAAACACCAGTAACAAAAACATCATTAATTAATTTAACTAATATGTTGCTAATAATCGGCCAAATACATAACAAAATATTAAGTGATATGTCATAGGTGTCGGCAATTTGACGCGTTTTGAACATGCGCCGCAGAACCTGGTCCAGCATATCCGTCGTGACGGTGGGGAGGGCGAGCGCGGGCGCGGCCGAGTGGCGCACATGTCTGCGGAGATATTGTTGGCTTAAGGACTTATCACTGTCAACGACGTAATTAAAGGCTATGTTTATACAATGAGAATTAAATGTATCAGGAATGTCAGTATCAGATATAATCATTTGCGTGGTCGGGTCTCTGAGGTTTATACTTTGTGACCGAGTTTTTGTGCCTATCTCTTCATTTACTATGTTCCAGATTTCCTTGCAAGGATTTGTACTTCCTGCCAATCTTTGCTCAATAAAGGTTTGACGAGCATGCAACGTTTCAGATTTAATTAAATTGTAATATTTATTTATACAATCTGTTATAATTTTATTACTTGGATACTGGCGCCGTATTTCATGCAGATCAGTGTGTTTACGTGTATACTCCAATATTTTTTCGGTCAACCATGGAACAGCACTACTTTTATTATTTAATTTAACAGTTTTTACAGGAAAATGAATATTAATATAATGCGTCAAAACAGAAAATAATTTATCAAATTTAATATTAATGTCAATAGTTTCATCGTAAATAAAATAAAAGTCGTAATTAGAAATATCATAATAGAAACAGTAATTAGATTCATCATTTAATAATCGACGTTCAACTAAGTCGTTTGAAGGGCTTTCATGCCGTATGGCAAACTCATACCGCTGTGCGTTGTGATCGCTTATAGCAGTGTCTACTGGTGACACAGTTAGATCGTCGCGTGCGACGTCGGCAATGCCGCAATCAATGGACGATGCACAGTCTGCAGTCACGCGAGTTGGAAAATCAACGGTGTTAGCACATCCATAGCAACTTATTATGTCATCTACCCGCCGCTTCAAACAATTATCAGATAAATAATCCACATTTTGATCACCAACTAGAAGAAACCTTTTCTTTTCGTTAGTTACTTTAGTCAATAATAATTCTAATTTTTCCAAATAAATGTCAAAGTCACCCAATCCAGTTCTATATAAAACAACAATTATCAATTTACAAGAACAAATTTCCACGGCAGTGCATTCAAAGTGACATTGAACGGAGAGGCTCTGCAGGTCGTTTCGCTGTCTATACGCCAAACCGTCGCGAACATATAGCGCGACGCCGCCGTGCGCGATGCGCGTTCGGCAGTAGTAGTTTGCCAGTGCGTACCCACTTAACCTCACTCGTTCAATCTCACTTTTTAGCACCATATTTCACTAAAACCAAGTACGTCGGGGTTTTCCGTGCTAGATAATAGATCTAATAATGAAGTTTTGCCACAAATAGATCGTACGTTTTGGTGAATGACAACAAGTTTAGTGACTACTTTGGTTTTATGGTGACACGTTTTGTTGTTAAGTTTTTTGGCTCGACAACATTAAAGAGGCGTACAGATACTCCTTCCGGCCAGTTCTTAACATTCCTGGCTACCCTCAGCTGCTCGGCCGGCACATCCAGACGAAACGACGTGTAGTTGCCGCGAGTGACGATCAGCTGTTCGCACACGGGCGCCCGGATATCCATCTGGGCCTGGACATGGCAGACGACGTCCTCCGTAGTGGTTCCCTCACTTAAGTTAAAAACATGAAGACTGACTACACGGGGAGCAGCCGCACGCAAACCTGATGAGAGTGTAGCTCGAGGTGGCGAGGCCTGCCGAGGTGCTTGATTTGATACTGCAGTTGCGTCAACAGGGGAAGTGGCAGCAGGTGCTACTGGACAGCATACACCTTGGCGTGTTAGTGTAGTAACGGCCGATGTAGCTGGGCGCGAGTGAGATTGTGGTGGCCTGGGGACAAGCGCCGATCCCGCCGGCTCTGGAGGAGTCGGTCTGGGCGGCGGTACCGCTGTGACGATATTGGTGTCAACGGAGGGAGGTGGGTGCTCATCACTTAAGAACACCATGCCTTGGGGTCCAGATTCATTGAGTGAAATCTTTTGTGGGTGTAGTGTTGTGTTCCCAGTTTTGTTGGAGATAAGGCCTATTATCATCTGGATGTATCCGCTCTGGTACGTTAGTAGCTTTTGTTGATCGCAGATTAAATCATAGCAACTCTTAATATTACTTTTCATTTCCGTTATCTCCGTGTTTAGAATTGAAATCACTTGCACCAACCTGTTAACGGCCGCCGCACTCGTCACTGATTTTGCCTTCGCTGGAGCCATTTTTGCGAGATATTTGTATTTCTCAGGGTCCGGTGTAAGTTTTAGCAAATATTAATATTAACTTTAATTAAGGAATGTTCGAAATTAAATAACAAATAAAATAACAAACACAGAGCTGTTTAAATTAGCTGCCTTGCACAACAGCGCCCTCTGTGAAGTACAGTGAAGTACAGCTACATATCTCAGTAACTATACTCGGCGTCAAAAAAATCGCACCTTTTGAAATTGAGACATGAATATAAGCCATATTTCATCTAAGGTAAGGTATAAATGACAGTTTTGAAAATTTCAGAAGGCGCGATTTTTTTGTCGCCGATACATATTGAAGGACGAGAAGTCCATAGAACGTTGTTAAATCAAAACACTATATCTTAAGTGTCAGTGTATTGGATTTAAAACGGCAGAACTGCTGTTTGAATTTAAAAAGAGGTTTCCAAACCTTCTTCGAAACGGCTAGAATTATTTTTAGGATTTGGATTTTGTATAATTGGGTTATCCCATAATTTTGTAATGTATAGTGATTCAAAAACCATTTCGAGAAAAAGGGTTGTAGAACCATTCCCTGTTATCAGAATATTTTACAAAATGAGTATTAAATAGTTATTTCTAATTTATCATTTGACATTATTTGACCTGTAATTTAGTGACGTCACGATCTTCATTGGTAAGTTGTGTCTAATCTGTGATCAACCATAGTACTGCATATAATATGAGTCCGGAATGCAGTAATAAATAAATAATGTATATCGAATTTTGTCTTATTTATTTAAGTTTTATTTTAACGCTTATTAAAATGAAGACAATTTTTAACTGTATATAAACATGACAAGGTCAGATCTTTAAAAAAATGGTATGATTAAAATACAAGTCCGTTTTGGAACCTCCGCCCGTAGGCTAGTCTGTGGGTGAAATTGTCAAACTCAACGAACTAAAAATAAAATTTCGGTTTGTTTGGTGTGCAACATATAACTACTCGTTTTCTGATTTTCTGCATTTTAACAACATTGCTTCAAATTCTACGGAATCTGACGATCCTGCTACACATATTGACCATCGCCAGATCTTGGATACCGATATTCTTGCTTATAATGACGATCAACGCTGTACTTAAACATTATTAAACTTTGTAAGGGCTGATTCCACTAATCTACCCAAAGTGGATATAGTCAGGATATTGACATACTTGGGAGACAGCTCCAATCACAACGTAGCTGAAATACGTGGAGCTAAAGCTCTAATGTAAGTATGATTTAGGTATAAGAATATAACGTTCACAATACCATTAATACTTTAGTTTACCTATATTGACATGACTTGACATTGACATTTTACGTGATCTGACAGAAACGCGTACTCTCAAACGAATTCAATAGTTTTTAAGCATTTCTCAAACAAACCAGCTTGTAGTGACGTCATAAAAACATTTTCTTTAAAAATTAAAATAAATTAATATATTGATTTAAATGCAAAAACCGTGAAATTAGTGTCTTCAATTAGTCTATTTTATCGAAAAAAAAATTAAAAACTAGTGGTAATTTTTTTTGGGATAACCCAATTGTTAGCTATGAAAATAGACAACAAAGTATTTTTTAACATTCTACCGACACGCTCCCTCCCCTCTTTTTTATCGTACAGATGGTAAAGGGACGAATTTTTAATAAATACTGACTTTTACTTCACCATAGCGCCAGTGACAGCTGAAAGTAGACATTTCAGTGTACACGGCGCAGCTTATATGAAACCCAGTGCAGTAACAGCGTGTTAGCTTTGCAATGTATACCGAATTGTCACCTGTCACCCGAAATAGGAGCCTGATCTGCCGTATATTATACGCAACATGATATGCTTTTTGCCAACAGATCAAGGTCGTTGTGGCTCATGCTGGGCATTTGGAGCTATAGGTGCGGTGGAAGGAGCCTTGTTCCTGCAGAGGAATCGGACAACGCTCATGACCCTCAGTGAGCAAGCACTGGTTGACTGTTCTTGGGGGTAAGATTATGACTTAGACGGAGTATGAGTTCACAGACCAATAACATTGTGACGGTAACCGGTGAAATGACTAGCATAGAGGCATTCCATCTCAGTCCTCAGGGTTGGCATCGCATTTGAGGTCTTAGGATTATAGTCTTGAGAATTCAAATGTCTATGGGTCTCAGATTCCACTTACCATCAGGTGGCCAGAGTGCTCGTGTGCCTTCTCCTTAACAAAAAAAAAACTCATCATTTCATCAAATGTATAATTTCATCGAATTTAATTTCATCGAACGCTATTTTCTGCTGATATCATAATGTTTTCATGTTTAAGATACCCTGAAAACGTTATGGTTTGTGAAAGGTAACATTTTAGTGAACATCGCAGCTATCGGAATAAGGGCTTATAGCACTGTTAGGCGATGGGCTTGCAACCTGTCAATAACACACTAGTAAACTTCTTGGCCTGTTTGTGCAAAATGTGGTTACAGAATTAGAAACAAGTCTTTTTAGAGTTGTTGGTATTTCTGTAGCTCTGCCTACCCCACTCTGGGAATGGAAGCGTGATGTTATGTATGTATGTAATTATATTTGTGATAATGTCACATTTTTTTTCTACATAACGGTTTTTTAATTTACTATTTATTTTTATCTCTCAGAAATTCCCCAGTAGTGAAGAACTTTTTTGGATAAGAGTCTTTTCAAGTTTGATTTAGAATGCTTTTAATGTTGGTTGCTTAGTGATTTCGGTAGCTTATAACATATTACAATATATTGATAATGTGGGCAATTTTAAACATTCGGTTGGGGACTTAGAATCAATGATCTTGCCTGCGATTTACATGTTCATCAGGTCTGTGTTTTTTTTTACAAATATAGCAGTTTCTAATCTATGTTCTTTTTTCCCAAGCCACCATTTGAGTCTGTTTTTATCTTTATCGACATTTTAGTTTCTCTAACAATGGTTGCTCCGGTGGAAATGAAGAACGTGCCTTCGAATACATGATGAAACACGGGATTCCCAATGACGATCGGTACGGCGAGTACGAAATGACGGTCAGTTCAATTCTACCCAGCTAACACTAATCGCAGTCTCTCAGACAAAACTCGTGTAGCAAATGCATCCTTATTACTAACAGAATAGGATTAAATCTCTAGGGGGACAGAACTATCATTACAGTAAAAAACAAAAAACCGCCTCCATAAACGCAAGAAATAACTTATTTTAAATTAGTGGGTGATTAATATAGTAGGCAGGTCAGTCCAACTGAAGTCGGCTTTTATTTGGACGCCATTATTTGTTCGTTTTTATGTGTTTTATACTTTTTAGTGATCAATTGGTAATATGTAGACACACATCTCAATTAATAAGAAACAAGCAACGCCACTATTCGTGTGGTTGCTGGGTTACCACTATTCTAACATTCCATGTCTTCCCGTGGATGTCGTAAGAGGCGACTAAGGGAATGAGGGCTTCTAGTACTGTTAGGCTATGGGCTTGCAATCTGTTACTAATACACTGGTAAACTTCTTGGCCTGATTGTGCAAAATGTGGTAACAGAATTATCAAGAAGTCTTATTAGAGTGGTTGGTATATCTGTAGCTATGCTTACCCCACTCTGGGAATGAAGGCGTGATATTATGTATATGTGTGTTGTTCGATGACTTTTTTAAGCAATTTTCACTTCGTTTCAGGCTTCTTTTTGTCGCAAGGATAAAGCACCAGTCGAGACCTACATTCAAGCCTATTACAACATCATCCAAAATGAAACAGCGTTAAAGGCAAGTATTCCTTTTAGGGAGGTGTCGGGATCCTATCATTTTATAACCAACGTTTCACAAATGATTCATTTCACAAACATATCATTTGACATATCGTCACTACTTTGAAAAAACCTCGTATCTCATATTTTGTTTTACGATTTTAAACTTATTGGCCTTAATGTTGAAGTTTAAAATCCTACATCACGAATTGTGAGATACGAGGTTTTTCCAAAGTAGTGACAATATCCAAAGTATTGATCAGGTTAGGTTAGTTTTATAAAAATCCTAAAATATTTGTAGTTACAGAAAAAAAAAGCGGGTTGGCAAATGAATAGGTTGCGGAACGATGCATTTGTCAAAGATTTGTCGGCGAAGGCAGAGAATCTAGGTGTCACTTGCTTCGCATATTTGACAACAGGTTTTTTTTTAAAAGGTGTTTAGGTAAATAAAATCATGTATACTGAGGTAGTTAATTTAATTATTATAATATTATCAGTGTAAGGGAATAAGAGCTTGTAGTTCTGTTAGGCGATGGGCTTGCTACCTGGCACTAATACACTGGTAAACATCTTGGCCTGATTGTGCAAGGTGTGGTTACAGAATTATCAGCAGGTTTTTTAGAGTTGTTGGTATTTCTGTAGCTCTGCCTACCCCACTCTGGGAATGAAGGCGTGACTTTATGTATGTATGTATTATCAGTGTTTGCTATGCCCACTTTGGACTAGTGATCGAAATGACGTTATTTTGTAATAAACCGCGTTTTTTTTAATCTAACCCAAGCTGTGACCTAGGAAAGAACATGGGGCGCTTAATCTCTTTAATAGCTATAAGCAGAATTTGTTTGTTTTCTCAGTAAATAATTAGCAAATAAATTTAAAAGAAAATCGTTTCCTTATGGGACAAACGATTAACTTTCTTTTTTTGGTTTTAATTATTTTTGTTCTTAATAAAATCTTTACAATATGTTTGTAGTACTTAACGGCTTCGGAACCCTACACTGAGCGTGGTCCGACATGCCCTTGTCCTTCCATATTACAACAACAAATATTCCAATTCTCGTGTCATTTCATCAATGATTAATTTCACAAACATATCATTTGACAACCCGCGTTTTTTTCCGAAACTGCAAATAATTCTGTATTTATTTCAGGACCATCGTGTAGAACCCTAGATTGCTATTTGTAGTTACAGAAGAAAAAGCGGGTTGGCAATGAAATAGGTTGCGAAACGATGCATCTGTCGGCGAAAAGACAGAGAACCCTAATTTCCACTAAGAATACCCTAATATAGGTGAAATACTTAAGTAAAGGACCAGTGGTGCTAGACAAGTTGCATTCGACAATCGTTAGCGATTATGTTTCGATTGAAAAATATATGGAATTGACGTAAGTGTCACGTTACTATCTCGGTGGCTTACGTCAATTCCATACATATCAATCGCTAACGATTGTCGAATGCAACTTATCTAGCACCACAGGGCTGAGATTCTACACGGTAATAACGAAATCGTCTTTGACCTGTTTTTGTATTTTCAACGTTTTGATAACTCTTGTCATTGATAATAATGGCGACTGTGACATAAACGATGCTAAAACACGTCAAACACGATATCGTTTGAACGCAGTAGAGTTGAGGCCCTGTTGTATGTAGTTGTGTATAGAATTAATATGGAGCTTACGTCAAATTTCAAATATAGAATGTCAAACGGTCTATACAGATGTGTTACAACTACATACAACAGGTCCTTTACTTCAGTTTTTCACCTATACTATCGTTATTCTTATCACCTAAGAGGGGTAAAAACACCTTAATTCTGATCAGAACTGTCTTGTAATTTCAGGTAGCTCTTCTGAAGCATGGCCCTATCACGGTAGCGATACATATATGTAGACGGATGTTTTTTTATTCAGGCGGTGTATTTGACGACCCTAACTGGTAAATATTCCTAGACGTTCAATTTTTAGGGTTTCGTACCTCTAAAAGAAAAATTGGAACCCTTACAGGATCACTTTGTTGTCCGTCCGTCCGTCTGTCAAGATTCTTTATCTCGGAAACGCTTAGAGGTATCGAGTTGAAACGTCTACGGCTATCCTTTGAACTTCACTGGGAATAGCGATAAACGACGCGGACAAAGTTACGGGCAACAGCTAGTAGACAATCCTTACTAATATTGTACTTAAATGTGAAAGCGTGGATGTTTGTTACGCTTTCACGCAAAAACTACTTGACGAATCATCATGAAACTTTGTACACATATTTTGGGAGGTACTATAAGTAACATGGAATACTTCTTATTAAGAAAAAAATACAAAAAAAAAATGCAGCGGGCGAATCCGCTGGCGGGTCGCTAGTATTGAATAGATTGTTCATAATAAATTTCAAATGACAATATTTTCTTGTTTTATACTTTTACTAGCGACCCGCCCTCGCTTCGCTCCGGGTAAAAGTATTATACATATAAACCTTCCTCTTGAATCACTCTATAAAAAAAGCGCATCAAAATCCGTTGCGTAGTTTTAAAGATTTAAGCATACAAAGGGACATAGGGACAGAAAAAGCGACTTTGTTTTATACTATGTAGTGATAGTGATTATGTCAATTTCTGTGATAAATATGCGATTTTTTTCACGCTTCAGCAAAGGTGTGATGAACCATGTAGGCACGCTAGTCGGCTACGGAGTCCTGGAAGGAAAGAGCTACTGGATCATTAAGAACTCCTGGGGCGAGAATTGGGCCGCTAGCGGGTACCTTCTGGTAGCCATTAAGGGCAACGTCTGCAGGGTACTAGACGAAGCCAGTTATGTTACTTTGACATAGTTTGAGTTTAATATAAATGTTGTTTTGTATAAAGATTTTTTGGCATTATAATTTATTTTAATAATGGTTTAGTTGTAAAACGAATCTATAATTAATAGCTAAAACGATATTAAATAAAATTGTATCTTACTCCTTTCTATTTTTATTAATGACTAAGTAATTTATGTATGAGAAATAAGTAATTAATTTGTTTCATAAATATTCATTTAAAATTACCAAAATAATGACAAAATACACGTAACATTCAATACACAAAGTTAATAAATATTAGTAAATAGGCAAATGTTTTGTTTCTATAACGTTACATTTAACAAATACCCAATTATTAAATGATTAATTTTATAATTGTCTGAATTTTAAAGTATTATTTATCTTTAATTTCCCGCCAGAGGATTTGTATTTTAATTCACTTTATTCCTTATAAACAACGTGTCATATTATTACTTTCAAAACTTATTATTCTGTGACTGTATGTTATCAATGTTATCATATGCAAAAATTTCATTTGCATGTTTTGTTTCCACACATATATGACGCTTGGTAAATCTATCAAAACGCCAACAGTTAGGTCCATTGTTTATCGCAATTCAACCTAAAGGTGGGTACGAATTAGGGCAGCCTCGGGTTCAGGCACGCACGGCTCAACTATTTTGCTCAAATTCTTCACGCGCTGTGCGCGAGCTGCGGGCGAGCCGCGAAGAGTCGATCTTTTGACCGTGCTCAAAGGCGCCTCGGTTTGCATGCCTCGCGTTATTTGGACGTGTATCCGAGCGTGCCGTGGGCAGAACGACAAGTTCTAACTTGTCTGTGGGCAACGTACAAATCGTTTCCGGATGGTAGGACCTTGTGCAGGGTCCTTCCGGATCGCTACCACTATCTTATCCATTAACCTACTGTTTGGGGATAAGACAGCCGGTGACTTAATAATGGGATACAAGTGCATTTGTGTATAAATGTGCCACTATCGGAAACCCCAAGGGTTTATTTAATAATTGGCGAGATCGCGCTGCTCGAGCTGATTTTACATTGTTTTTATATTAATTATTTATTACACTGTGGGTACTACAACTATTACTAAATAAAACTATTAATTAATCACTTAAAGTCTATACGAGCTTCACGCTCGAGGTAGTGTTTCTTTAGCACCGATTTACAATTACCTCTGTTGTTTGTGCTTAGTATGTCATGCAATAAGTCCTTAGGTAAATTCAGGAAATTAATAAGAAAAAATATTTTAAAGGCACTTCGTTCTGATATCAATTTTTCTGGGCCTGGCACAGGTGTGGGGCACACTCGTAAAACGGAGACGGCCTGACGTGGCCGTTCGGAAATAGCTTCTTTTACGGTCATGGCCCGGTTTATAGCCATAGCCACTGGGATTTATATACCGGTGAATAACTATTCGGCCGTTATTATTTTTATAGTGATATTCTATTTGGTTTTATAACGGAATAGGTTACAATGTAACCAATGTTTGACACCCGTACAGACCTTCTATTTCCGCCATGCAACAGTGTTAGCATTGCTGTGTTCCGGGGATTCGACAACCGGTGAAATTACTAGCATAGCACGCATTTGAGGTCTTAGGATTGCAGTCTTACATTATAGTCTTGAGAATTTAAATGTCTATTGGTCTCAGATTTCACATAACAACAGAGTTCTAGCAATTGCTAGAGAGTGACTTCCGCTTGTAATTTACCGCTCTGTAGGGTCACAATAGGTAACTAACAAACCGACCCTTGTGGTTGGACACGAGTTAGTATAGACAGTAGTGTTTTATACCAACTGTACTTTACATGAAATTAACTTTATATCATAAGTTGATTATAGTAAATATGCATTATACTTAATTTATGTTATATAAAATATTTTTAGAACAAATAATCGTTATATAAAATGATATTTATATCATATTTAAATACATTAAATGTTGTTTTTGATTCAATACTTATATCAAATGAGCGTTATATCGACTGTTATTATAGAAAATATTTTTATATCGATCGTTACGCACCCGTTTTCCCCTTTTTAGTTTATAATAATTGTGTACGTGTTTCACTTTGTCATGGCGTAATTTATGAATAAAGTTTTTATCTATCTATCTATCTATGATTTTTTAAACAACACTTTTTATAGAAACCTCGTGTTGTCAATTCTCAAAACTTCCTTAAACCATCCAACGACGTTTTGTATTGTTTAAATGTAAATAAAAACGTATATTAATAACAATATTTATCACCTAAATTTATCGTCTCGCTATAATATTTCACCGATACATTTCCATTTTCTACAAAGTCTGCCAAACAACATTACGATTTACGAGAAGTGAAACTTCAGAAGTACCATTATGACCAATAAAGTAGTAAAACCCCCGGACCACCTAAAGGGGGAAAGTTTCACAAACTTTCCTCTCTTCTAAAGTTGACAAGAAAATTATGGAAAAGAAATTGAACGGTGAGCGAGATTTATTTTACATCTGCAAATAATGTTAAACAAGTATTATTTTAGATTGGTTCCAAAGTAAGATGCCATGTCAAAGAGCAATATATTTATGATAATTATTTAACCTTAATATCACGGGACAATCTCACACAAATTTACCTAGTCCCAAACTAAGCTCTAGGCTTGTACTATGGGTACTAGACAACGATAAACATACTTAGATAGTGAAATACATATTTAAATAAATAGGAAATATCCATGACTCAGGAACAAATACTCGTGCTCATCACACAAATATCTGCCCTTACCGGGATTTCTACCCAGGACCCCTAGCTTCGAAGGCAGGGTCACTCCCAACTAGGCTAGCGTGTCCTCGAAGAAATGCACAACGCGTCATGCACGTCGCGATTTTTTATCCGCTGCGGCACGGCCGCGTGCACGTCGCGTGCAAAACGCTAGTGTGAAAGGGCTCTTACAACGACAAGGCACTAAAATGTACAGCCAGGTCGACTGTACCTAACCTTTAGTTAAGCAGGTACCTTAGCCTCCTGAATCTAAAGGTTCTCACGTGAGTATGTACATAATGGGTAAGGACCAAATAGTTGAACCTAAGTTAAGTGTAAAACACAACAAAAGTGTAAAAAAAAAACCTGTGCGAGATGAAAATTCGCACAACGGTAAAGTTTCATACAATATTTAATTAAGTGAGTCAAAGCCAAACATAAACCCTATGGCTATTATAATAAGGTTCAAATTGCAATGTAACATAAATAAGTATTATATCTTACAAGGTTAAATAAGAACGTGAGCTAAATTTAGGTAATAAACGCTAATTGTACTTTAAAACGTACTAAAATTGTACTTAGGTCCGCATTAACGATGTAATTGCGAGATCGTTAGCACAAACGACCAACGTCTACCGGCAGAGTATCGATTAAAGCTCACTTTGCAGACGTGTTATATAATGTAGGGATTATAAGGATTATTGTGAATTATTAAACTGTGATTTAATTAATCTATTCTACTGCATTATAACGATATCGCGTTTGAAGTGTTTTAAAATCGTTGGTCTCGGTCGCCATTATTGTAAATGACATAAGAGTTATCAAAACGTTGACGATACAGAAACACTTCAATATAATATCGTTAATACCGTGTAGAATCCAAGCCCTGTCCGTGTGAATGCTTGGGGATGATTCTCTCAACACAGCGCTGCGTCGATCTCAAAGGTGAAGTTTTATCCGGCAAGTTTAAGAACCCGTCCGAGCGTACAAAAGATATTATAGCGCGTGCCTTCTCAATTAGGCAGCAGGTAGGTGAGTCGGGTTCAGTGTCCTCGGTTTGAATATAGGGTTCGGCCGTAAAACAATAACCTCTTGGAACGAAATATATGACTAAGTTATTTGTTAAACTAACCATTCACTATAAGGGAAACCTTAACAGCTAAAGCACAGATAACCCTTATAAATAGCGCTTCTAAAAGCATATAGAACGGCTTTTCTAAGTAAAAGACTTCTAAAACCCATTCGAAACCCCTTGACTGGGATAGCGGGTTTTACAAGTAAATCGAACGGCTTTTAAGCGATACGGCTTTTCTAAGTAAAACCCTTATAAAAACCCTTTCAGAACCCCTTGAATGGGATAGCGGGTTTTACAAGCAAATTGAACGGCTTTTAAGCGATACGGCTTTTCTAAGTAAAACCCTTATAAAAACCCTTTCAGAACCCCTTGAATGGGATAGCGGGCCGGTCCCTGGTATTAACTTTGCATCGGTTGCAAGACAGAATATTAAATAGCTATTGCGGATCCATAACAGGATCAGTCGGGAGCTATCCCAGATGTCTGTGCAAGTAACTAGCTTGATAAGTGTCCAACTAAGCACTAGTACTAAACTTGTCACCTCCCGGGACTACGGAGCTATGTAGTATATTCGTTATTGACTACCAGATCCCCACACCTATCGACGCGGAATCGGCGTTAGCTGATCAAAAAACTCTTAATGTCTACGCAATAAGAGCGAAAAGACGTCGAATCAGCTCGGCTGACGTCGGCCGGCGACGGCGGAGCCGAACGACGTCTTTTCGCTTCCTAGTTTGACTACGGAAACCTAAAAAAGAACCCTGCCTACGAAGCTGGCGGTCCCGGGTTCAAATCCCGGTAAGAGATTGTGTGATGAGCACAAGTGTCTTGGATGTCTTATGTATTTATGTATGTATTTCTCAAACTGATCAAAACTCAACTCACTACTGACACATTGCACAACCATAAAGTTTTTAAATATTGATGTTGTAATGAGATGATTCTCCTACATGTTGAGAAATGTTAACCTTACTGTTGTAAAGCCAGTACGCGAAGTACTGCCTTCCAGGCCTCGGTTAAATAATAAAAAATGTTATCATTAACAGCCGCCGGTAGCAGCCGCGAAAACGTATAAAAATTTCATTACGTAGCGCGTTTTTTAGGGTTCCGTAGTCAAACTAGGAACCCTTATAGTTTCGCCATGTCTGTCCGTCCATCCGCAGCCTAGCGCAGAGACTCTTAGTACTAGAAAGCTGTAATTGGGCATGAATATGACATATTAGTCACGTCAACAAAGTGGTAAAATAAAATCTTGATAGAATTTTTTTTAGAGTACCTCCCCTACACGTAACGTGTAGGGGAGTGAGAACATAGTGTGGGGTGTCGTTTGATAGGTCTTTCAAAAATGTCACAGGTTTGTTAAATTATTTTTTTGATTAAGTGATCCGTTTCTGAAAAATTAAGCTTTAAAGCGCTAGTTTTTGTTACAGCCAAAATTACAAATACTCAAAATCTGAAAGAAACTTAAATGAAGGAGCAAATAACGAATTTTAAAGGAAATCTATCACGACTAAGTATAGACATGATTGGTTCTTGAAATAAAGGCGGTTAAAGTGTTTATACCTACTAAAATCATCTAAGACGGCACCAATTGACTTTAAATAGAAAATTTGTTATTACTTGTGGATTTTTATTTTTGTAGTACTTAATGGCTTCGGAACCCTACACTGAGCATGGTCCAACATGCTCTTGCCCGGTTTTTTACTTTCTTAAACAACGTTTGGACTAGGATAATTCATTCCAAACAGCCAAACTCGTACAATTAAAGTTCATCCATGTTTTATTTTACTTTTTAGAATGTCATAGACTACAAAGGTAAACCTTTAACGTCGTTTACAGCGCATTTAAAAGAGTATCAAATAGTAACTAAATTCTTAAACAAAATAAATGGCGAATTAACCTAAGTTTGTAATCTATATAATAAAAATGAATCGCTGAATGTGTTGCTAAGCTTGCCTTGTATTGACTTCTTATCTGTCAATCGCGGTTGGTTTTATTAGAAGCTGCAAACTTTGGTCCTTTGCCGCTTAAAAGTCTATGACAAATTAGTGCAATAGTTAAATTTTTTTATTTTTTATTTTCTTATGTTAAGGAGAAGGCACACGAGCACTCAGGCCACCTGATGGTAAGTGGAAATCTGAGACTCATAGACATTTGAGTTCTCAAGACTATAATCCTAAGACCTCAAATGCGTTGCCAACCCTGAGGACTAAGATGGAATGCCTCTATGCCAGTAATTTCCCCGGTTGTCTTATCCCCACACCGGAACACAACAATGCGAACACTGTTGCTTGGCGGGTATATGACGTTAAAATGACAAAACACTAAAGTGTGCAGCTACTTACTAACAAAGTCCGTTGCAATTAAACTTGGAAAAGATGTAAAATTAGTTTTGTTTGACACATAACTACGTATACATACATCACGTCTTCATTCCCAGAGTGGGGTAGGCAGAGCTACAGAAATACCAACAACTTAAAAATACTTGTTTATAATTCTGTAAACACATTTTGACAATCAGGCCAAGAAGTTTACTAATGTATTAGTGACAGGTTGCAAGCCCATCGCCTAACAGTACTAAAAGCCCTCATTCCCTTAGTCGCCTCTTACGACATCCACGGGAAGACATAGAGTGGCACTATTCTAACTCGCACACCACACGACACGATAACGTATAATGAATAAATATTTCATCTTAAACTTAATATGAAAATATTGATTGAGTTATGGTGGATCATCGAGTGGAATAGAAACCCTGAAAACCTGATTCGCTAAGCTAACCAGAGCCCGGAATATTCGTAGCAATTTTTATGTGTCATAGGGACTTCTCGTTTATCGACTACCGATATACATAATTTTATCGATACATTATAGAACACAATACAACATATCAATGAAGATTAAAAGTAAAGGTTAACAACAGGCGGTCTTATCGCCAAAGAGCGATCTCTTTTATGTAACTTTTGAG
The DNA here is from genome assembly GCA_949316455.1 of Acleris holmiana. Classification (NCBI taxonomy): domain Eukaryota; kingdom Metazoa; phylum Arthropoda; class Insecta; order Lepidoptera; family Tortricidae; genus Acleris; species Acleris holmiana. Next base: position 1,408,893 of record OX438782.1, on the reverse strand, counting down.
TGGCTGAAAATGTTATTTGCAATGAAAAGTTCAGTGTTTTAACATTTATCAATTTCATGTTCAAAGTCAGTTTTAGTGCTAACAAGTATTTCATGATTAGTTTATTTATAAAAGAATAAGAAGTCATAATTTTATCTTGTCTCGAAGAGATCGCTCATTCGCGATAAGACTGCATGTTGTTTACTTCTACTATAATCATATAAAAAAAAAAGGTATTCTTTATTTATCGATATACACATGTATATCGGAAGTCGATAAACGAGAAGTCCCTATGACAGCTCAAAAGTACTACGAAAATTCCGGGCTCTGCTAATAACACTAAACTTTAAGTAACTAAAATAAATTTTCAGTTTAAATTAACCCTAAACATACGGGTATGTAAATGTCCGTAAAGTTCAGTCAGCTGTTAGCCAGGAGTGCTCAAACTGGGGTGCGCCGAACTTTGCTCGCGACAGTTTGGCCACACCTGCATTGTATTAATAAAGCGGTCACACTAACTGCATAGCTGCGAGTATTCTTGTGATTACAAGTACAGTAGCTCAATGTTTATATTTAATTATGAATATGGAATTCAAATTGGTAAATAAAATAATAATAACTAAAACCATAACTGTCAGTCGTTTGACAGTTGGCACCATTGGAAAATGCGCGCTGCGAATATCGTTTACAACAGATGCATTATCTATTTTCTGTTTTTTTTTTTAGAATCTTTTCCTGACAATAACAAATAAAACAAAAAAATAATTAGCGCAATCGGTCTAGCTGTTCACGCCTGATGCCGTGACCAAGGGAAATAGGAATTCATTTATATAAATAATAGATTATAGATATAGATAGATAACGCTGGTGGCTAACGAAGTTAGTGGTTCTGGATTCAATTCCCAAAATGGGTAAGATTGAATAATATTAATTCCTGAGTCTTGGGTATTGTTTATGTATTTAACTACAACTTGACTGTTTACTTTTTAGGGTTCCGTAGTCAAACTAGGAACCCTTATAGTTTCACCATGTCCGTCCGTCCGTCCGTCCGCAGCCTATCGCAGAGACTCTTGGTACTAGAAAGCTGTAATTTGGCATGAATATGCATACTAGTCACGCCAACACAATGGTACAATAAAATGTAAAAAATTTTTTTTTAGGGATTTCCCCTACACGTAACGTGAGGATTTTTTTTTTCGTCTAATCTATGGTGTGAGGTGTCGTTGGATAGATCTTTTGAAAATATTACGGGTTTGTGAAAACAGTGTTCGATTAAGTAATCCGTTTATGAAATATATACATACATACACGCCACGTCACGCCTTTATTCCCAGAGTGGGGTAGGCAGAGCTACAGAATACCAACAACTCTAAACTTGTTGATAATTCTGTAACCACATTTTGCATAGTAGTTTATGAAATAATAAGCTTTAAAGCGCTAATTTTTGTTACACTCAAGTGTCCCCCTACGATCCCACCTACAGCCAAAACTACAAATACTAAAAATCAGAAAAAAATCCTAAATGAAAGAGCATATAACGAATTTTATAGGAAAACTATCATGAGGAAGTAGACATCATTGGTTCTTGAGATACAGGCGATTAAAGTGTTTATACCTACTAAAATCTTCTGAGACGGCACCAATTGTCTTTAAATAGAAAATTAGTTATTACTTGTTGACTTTTATGTTTGTAGTGCTTAACGGCTTCGGAACCCTACATGCTCTTGCTCGGCTTTTTTTGAGATACAGGCGAAAATATCAAACAGCCTTACGTAAACTAGGTAAAATCGGTGTCTTTGACATTTTATGTATTGTTTTTAACTCGGCCGTAATTACTGTCAAGTAAGTAAGATCTATCAAAATGTCATTACGGAAACACGTCAAAAAATACTAACGTTGTACCGTTTGGTATCAGTATAGCTAGCACAAGTTGCATTTTCTAGTTTGTCGCTCAGTGCGTCTCTATCGTTAAATACTAGATAGAAAGGGAGATCCAAGTGACAAATAAGTCGCGGACTTCTAAACACGTCGTAACATTATTTTTTAATCACTAAAATGATGATATGCTTACTTTGTATCCTAAGAAGATTGGCTTTAACTTATAACAATCAAACAGGGAATGGTTGAATGTTTAAGTGTTGCCACACATACTGGGTGTTGCCTGTAATAGGAGGTATAAATTTAGGGATCGTTTCTACTATATAAATGTAGCAACATTTGTCCTACAACTTTTACAAAATATGTAATTTATTATTTGCGATCTTTTCGAACAAACTAAATAGCATTTTCAATGTACTCCATCCAATTGTCTAGTTGACATCTACTGTCAGCCTACAAACTCCGTAGTTTTCGCAATACATTGCTGGCTTGGAAAATCTAAATTCATTCATATTTAGTAAACAAGTTATTTTCAAAAGTTGTAGAATAAATGTTGTTACGTTTGTGGTGTGGAAACGATCCCTAAATTTATTGCTCCTATTACAGGCAAGACCCGGTATACAGTTTTGTTAGTTGCGTTCAGTTTCATGTGTTTTTAATTGTATTATTAAGTCGCAAATGTTCGTGAGGCACAGATAATTTTACCTTAGTTTTTAGTCAGGGTCCACGCTGCTGCTTGCCAAAGCATATTGCTGAGAGGGAACCTTTTTTAGCGCCAGTATTTGATTTGTTATTTTTTTTGTGCTAAATAAATATTCTGATAGTCCTCCAGGCCTGGTAATTAATTCTCTGACCATGCGGTTGGTGTGACCGCTCCTATTGGCAGTGCATTAACCGCAACATGAAACTTGCCTTTTAATACAAGTGCGAACACACGTGTCGAGTTAAGTAGTATCTTGTAATCTGCAGTTGAGTGCTGTTTCGTTTGAGGTAGGTATTACACTCCGTAATGTGTATAGATTAAGTGCTAAGTATTTGTTCCTAATATTAAAAGTTACCTGGGGCTTGATTCTACTTTGTATTTAAGTATTATTGCATTGTCTTTGTTGTGATGGCTCTAATTTTTTTAAGAGTCATATAAGGGTGTTTATCATTTCATCGAAACACTTTTCATCGAATGTAACATTTCATCGAATTTATTTTCATCGAATGCTATTTTCTGCTGAAACCATAATGTTTTCAGGGTATGTTAAACTTAACCTAATCTACGTTATTAATGTGTAATAAATAAATCACAGGACAATGTCACACAAATTGATCTAGTCCCAAACTAAACTCTAGTCTTGTAATATGGGTACTAGACAACGATAAACTTACTTATACATAGAAATATATACTTAAATACATAGCTCAGGAACAAATATTCGTGCTCATCACACAAATATCTGCCCTTGCTGGGATTTAAACCCAGGACCCCTAGCTTCGAAGGCAGGGTCACTACCAACTAGGCTAGCGTGTCGTTTACCCTAAAATAGCGTTCGATGAAATGAAATTCGGTGAAGTGATGAGTTACCCATATAAGGCAAACGAGCAGACGGACCACCAGCGCCTATTTCACCATTCTGACAATGACACGTGACTGGTGACATTTGAATATATATATGAAACCCAGTGATGTATCAGCGTGTTAACTTCGCAATGTATACCGAATTGTCAACTGTCACGTGTCATTGTTAAGATGGTGAAATAGGGGGCTGATGGTAAGCAGTTACCGTCGCCCATAAACATTAGCAATACCAGGGTCACAGCCAAGTTGTTGCCTTTCAGTGATTCTTTTGAAGCTGCGTTTAAAGGACAACATGTCGTAGTTGTGAGGAAACATCTTGGAGGGAAGTTCATACCATATATTTTTTTTTTAAATAAAAAAAATCAGGGGACAATGTCACACAAATTGACCTAGTCCCAAACTAAGCTCTAGGCTTGTACTATGGGTACTAGATCACGATAAACATACTTAAATAGAGAAATACATACTTTGGACCGCCAATAAAAAAAAAGAAAAAGAAGAACTAAATACTTAAATAAATAGAAAACATCCAAGACTCCGTAACATTTTTTTTTAATGTTTTTATGTTAAGGAGAAGGCACACGAGCACTCAGGCCACCTGATGGTAAGTGGAATCTGACCCATAGACATTTGAATTCTCAAGACTATAATCCTAAGAACTCAAATGCGTTGCCAACCCTGAGGACTAAGATGGAATGCCTCTATGCTAGTAATTTCACGTCATTTGTGTGATGAGCGCGAATATAGTATTAGTGTTAGTGGTGGTAGGACCCTGTGCAGGGTCCGTCCGGATCGCTACCACCATCTTACCCATTAACCACCTGCCAAGCAACAGTATTCACGTTGTTGTGTTCCGGTGTGGGGATAAGACAACCGTGAAATTACTAGCATAGAGGCATTTCATCGCAACGCATTTGGAGTCTTAGGATTGCAGTCCTGAGATTGCGGTCTTAAAAATTTAAATGGCTATTGGTTTCAGATTCCACTTACCAAACAAACTCCGTGCCTAATCCATGTAAACAAAAATATACTTAAAACGATAAGGAATTAAATTGTATAATTATTTATGCTACGAACTGTACAATAAGCGGAAAACCTCTGTCAACGTCACTCTTTCCTTCTTTTGGTGTTAAAAAAGGTCTAAATGCCTTAAATACATTTTTGTACCGAAATCACGTCAAGCCTTGCAAATCTTTTGTCGCATTGAATTTTGATATAAACTCCAAAACAATAGACAGTATGTTGATATTTATTACTATTTATTTTGTATAATGATGTCTTAGTTAATATTCATTAATTATTTTAGGTCTAAAATTTAGTTCAGCCTGTTTCTGTAAATGTTACTTGTACTCACGTTTACTGAGAGCCTGTTTTAAATAATCAAATAAATAAATAAATAATCACAGGACAATGTCACACAAATTAACCTAGTCCCAAACTAAGCTCTAGGCTTGTACTATGGGTACAAGACAACGATAAACATACTTATATACAGAAATACATAGAAAACATCCAAGACTCAGGAACGAATACTCGTGCAAATCACACAAATATCTGCCCTTACCGGGATTTGAACCCAGGACCCCTTAGCTTCGAAGGCAGGGTCACTCCCAACTAGGCTAGCGTGTCGTCAACTACACTAGTAACTACACGTAGTAGTTTTATAATTAGTTAACTTAGTAATCGTTCCAGACGTAGAGACCTCGTCGTGTTGTTTCCCTAATCATTATTATTAACTTCATGTTATTGATCTTACATTTGTAATCATTTTATTTGTGCTAGTCTTAATAATAATTATTCATAACTTTATTACATTCTAATGTAACTTACTTTTAAGTATTATTCTATTTTATAATTGTAAAAGTGATCTTCTGCTGGAGTTTCTTGGGCGCTTCTTCTCCGCAATGATGGTCGTGTCCGAAGCGCTAGTAGATTCACTGCATATTACCGACGTGTAAAAGAGCCCTCAAGTGGCGAATTTACTGAATAAATGATTGAATTTAATTTGAATTACTCGTTGCCACTTTTTCCTTAACTTATTTTCCTCAATCATCCAAAGGTTAGCTGGAAGAGATCTCGTAAAGGAATATTTAAATAAAATCAAATATAAATCAAATATATCACGGGACAATCTCACACAAATTGACCTAGTCCCAAACTAAGCTCTAGGCTTGTACTATGGGTACTAGACAACGATACACCTACTTATATAGAGAAATAAATACTTAAATACATAGAAAACATCCAAGACTCAGGAACAAATATTCGCGCTCATCACACAAATATCTGCCCTTACCGGGATTTGAACCCAGGACCGCTGGCTTTGGAGGCAGGGTCATTCCCAACTAGGCCACCGTGTCGTCAAATTTCGCCTTTGTTTCTCTGTTTTGTAATATTTATCGACGGTTTTTTTTTTAAACTAAAGGACCGAAATGGGGATATATTCTAACGAGTAAACATGTATGTATGAATGTATGTAAACACTTTATTGTACAAAAGCAAAAACCGAAACAATACAATGAATAAAAAGATGTACAAAGGCGAACTTATCCCTTTAAGGGATCTCTTCCAGCTAACCCTAATATATCGGAAATAGGTACATTAAACAGCACTATGGAATTATTATGGTTTCTACTCTGCTTGAGGCAATCTAGGTCTGTCGGTTCATAGAAGGAAAGGTTAATGAAGTTATGGTTAAATCAATAAGATAAGTCTGAGTATTGGTCGTAAGCTCTGTTAAAGATTTTAATTATTGTTTACGTATATATAGTATATCTAATTATCACAGATAGAAGTTTTTGTGGCACGAATAAAATTGTCCTAGGGACTTCCGAACGATAATAATTTATCGATAAATTGTACTTTCTTATGACAGTTAATTATGTATGACTATGAGATAACGTATAATATGAACATGCAATTTACATACACCGTAGCTCAAAACAATATAACGCATAACGATAAAAATAAATAATATAGATACATAAAACGCCGAATAAGGCATGATAATTTAATCAAAAACAAAACAAACTTAAGGTTACCCGTTTATAAAAAGGTCTCACAATATTGAATATTTCTCATACCTAAGCCGACCCAAAAGTTAAAAAATAAATTATCGAACATTCTTTCATTATGCGGACGAAAAATGTGGAGTAAAATAAAAATGGCCATGTAGAATTTTATTAATGCCTTCTGTTCCTTATTCGTAATGTTTTATTCAGTTGAACGTTACATGAGAACAAATAGCCTCTTTAACCGACTGCCGAAGGAGAAGGGTCTCGATTCCACTAGGCTAAAATGATATTGCGTTTGACGTGTTTTAGTGTTGTTTTTTAACTCGGCTACCATTACTGCCAAGTAAGAGTTATCAAAACGTTGACAACACGGAAACACGTCCAAGGCAATAACGTTATTACCGTAAACAATCTCAGCCCAAAAAGATAGTTTCATCAGGATTATTCTTAGATAAGTCCCATGGAAATCAATTACGGTCTTATTGATTACTAGAGGTCGCCCACGACTTCGTATGCTTAGTTTTTTTTTATGTTAAGTAGAAGGTACACGAGCACTCAGGCCACCTGATGGTAAGTGGAATCTGAGACCCATAGACATTTGAATTCTCAAGACTATAATCCCAAGACCTCAAAATGCGTTGCCAACCCTGAGGACTAAGATGGAATGCCTCTATGCTAGTAATTTCACCGGTTGTCTTATCCCCACACCGGAACACAACAATGCGAACACTGTTGCTTGGCGGGTGCTTAATGGATAAGATGGTGGTAGCGATCCGGACGGACTGCACAGGGTCCTACCACCACTAAAAAAATTAGCTTCCAGCTAGTCCCTTATTAACGCCTTAGGGGATGAATTTCCAAAAATCCCTTGGTGCACCAAGGAATATGCTCTACTAATAAGTCCCTATGTCCAGCGGTCTTGTTTCCCCATACAAACTTTGGACCTCCATTTCACCCCCTTAGGGGATGAATTTCCAAAAATCCCTTCTTAGTGCAACCCTAGGTCTCATAAGGAATGTATGTGCTAAATATGGAATCGCTAGTGCCAGCGCTGCCCAGGGCTGTGCGTTAATATGTCAGTCAATCAGTCAGTCAGGGCCTCTATTCAACTGCGTTATAACGATATCGTTTTGACCTGGGCTGGAATTCTACAAGGTAATAACGATATCGTTTTTGACCTGTTTCCGTATTGTCAACGTTTTGATAACTCTTATATCATTTCCAATAATGGCGACTGTGACATAAACGATTCTTAAACGTGTCAAACACGATATCGTTTTAACGCACCTAAATAGAGGCCCTGTTAATTTTTTCAATATTTCGATAATGTGCTAGCTAAGAAACGTTCGCAGACACAAACATTGAACTTACACCGCCCTTAGGGTCCTCAGTAAAGATAAAACAACGTTACCAATTTAACTGCGTGCAAAAAAGAATGATGCTCAAACGTCCAACCTTTAAAAAGTCTTTATAAGAGAAACACATGTCGTTAGACTATAACATTACATCACAATAAGAGATACCGACGTCGACAAAGAGGCGATTATTTTGAAAAATGCCGTCATGAAAAACAAAGAAACGCTGTCTTAACGGTTTTTTTATTTTTATTTACCTCTGTACACTGGTAAACATCTTTGCCTACTTGTGCAAAATGTGGTTACAGAATTATCAACAAGTCTTTTTAGAGTTGTTGGTATTTCTGTAGCTCTGCCTACCCCGCTCTGGGAATGAAGGCGTGATGTTATGCATGTATTTACCGCTGTGGTGATAAAAAATATGTTTTCTAAACACTGCTTGGAAATATCATTTGACGACACGTTGGCCTAGTTGGGAGTGACTGCCTCCGAAGCTAGCGGTCCCGGGTTTAAATCCCGGTAAGGTCAAAATATATTTGTGTGATGATCATGAGTATTTGTTCCTGAGTCTTGGATGTTTTCTATGTATTTAAGTATTTATTTCTCTATCTAAGTATGTTTATCGTTGTCTAGTACCCATAGTACAAGCCTAGAGCTTAGTTTGGGACTAGGTCAATTTGTGTGACAGTGTCCCGTGATATTTATTATTATTATTATATTTTATTTTTGGTCTGGTTTCGAGTCAGAAAACAACATTTTTGTGCCAGGCCGTTTTCGTATAACATGAAAGTATTCTTAGCCTATTTCATACTAATCATGAAATATTTAATAAAAGGTAGTTTCGCAGTACTTGAATATAAACAAAATAAATATCAGGGGACAATCTCACACAAATGGACCTAGTCCCAAACTAAGCTCTAGCTTGTACATGGAGACAACGTTAATCATACTTACTTTTTTACAGTTTTTGCTCGATATTAATATCGGCAACAGTGCGAGTAGACTAACACAGTGTCTCATCTTGTATTATATAAATGATTGTACGGAACCCTTCGTGCGCGAGGCCGACTCGCACTTAGCCGGTTTTTTATTATTCTAAAGTGAGTCAGTTGAAACGTTTATTTAAAAAAAAACCATATTTAAATCTTCAGTTTGATTTATTTATGGCATGGTTACTTCAAAGTTTACCTTCTAAAGGTAAATCGTAACATTTATCGATGCTGTCTTTAATTAACAGACTCGTTTATATTATTATTGTCTTTTTTTTTTATATTGCCCCGTGTGGTTGCCGGGGTAGAATAGTGCGACTCCATGTCTTCCCGTGGATGTCGTAAGAGGCGACTCAGGGAATAAAGGCTTGTAGTACTGTTAGGCGATGGGCTTGCAACCTGTCATTAATACAAGTGCCCTTATTCCCTTAGTCGCCTCTTACGACATCCACGGGAAGACATGGAGTCGCACTATTCTAACCCGGCAACCACACGGGGGTAAATACATAAAAATTATTTGAAATCCTATACAGTAACTTAAAGCGATAAATGTACGATCATTCCATTGAGTGAAACACTCGTGGGCCATTCCCTTTGGATTAGGTACTGAGTGATTGCGGCCGGGAAATGCCTCTTTGTGGCACCACTGCTGTATTACGATATACCTTATACCTGGGCCCGGGAGGCAGAACGTGTGGATGTGGTATATAATTTAAATGGTAATAAAAAATTGGATAAAATTAGAAGTAGACAGAATGCAGTCGAAAAGGTTCCGTTATACGACTGGAAGTATTTTTACAATTTGTAAGGCTAGTTTTCGTCGTACAACGGATTTTTTTAATAACTTTATTGATGCAAAACTGGTATAACTATGTACTCATTTATCCAAATAAAAGAGATAACATGTATTCAATGTAAAAAAAATATGTTTTTATTTTACATTTCTGTCGAAAATGAAATGATTAACAATACCAAATTGCAGCTTTGTATTACCAATAGTCTAAAAGTTAAACCTCGGACAGACAGACAGACGAGCAGATGGACAGACGGATAGGCGGACAGATGGTCAGACGGCCAGACGAGCAGATAAACAGACGGACAGACGAACAAATGGTCAGATGGACAGACAGACGAGCAGATGGATAGACGGACAGGCGAACAGATGACGGACAGACGGACAGGTGGAAAGACAGACAGATGGACAGACGGACAAACGAACTGATGGTCAGACGGACAGACGGACAGATGGAAAGACAGACAGATGGACAGACAGACAGGTGGAAAGACAGACCGATGGACAGACGGACAGACGAACAGATGGTCAGATGGACAGACGGACAGACGAACAGATGGAAAGACAGACAGATGGACAGACGAACAGATGGTTAAACGGATAGATGGAAAGACAGACCGATGAACCGACGAACAGACGATCAGATGTACAGACAGACGAATAGATGTACAGACGGATAGACGATCAGATGGTCAGCGGACAGACGGACAGATGGAAAGACAGACAGATGGACAGAAGGACAGACGAGCAGAGGAACACTATAAGGGTTTCTTAATTGACTTCAAAACTCTGAAAAATAATTAAAACTTATTGTGCGTGCGTGCCTGCGTGCGTGCGTGGTTGCATGTGTGTGTGTGTGTACCTTGTTGAGCAGAATCCCCCTTGATCGCTTACACCATCTTTTCCATCCTTTAACTTACCGCTAGTGTTCGCATTGCAATGTAACTGTCCTATTACGCCCCGTACCGCATCTGCGTTCTCGCAGCTCCCTCTGACAAATACGCGTCATTACGAGCCTCCGACGCACTCGCGTAAATCAGCTCGATCCGTCACGCCGCAGGTTCGATTCCCGGAATGTCTTCATTGTCGCTATTGTTAGACACTAGCTTTTACCTGCGACTTCGTCAGCGTAAAAGTTTATGGCTTTTTACGGTTTTCTAGAATACGGTTGGAATCCATCTTAGAATTTAGTTTTAAGATTGAAATTTTGAAATGCATCTGTAGGGTTCCGAAGCCGTTAAGTACTACAAACACAAAAATCAACAATTAATAACTAATTTTCTATCGTGATAGTTTTCCTTTAAAATTTGTTATATGTTCTTACATTAAAGTTTTTATTCAGATTTTTAGTTTTCGCTGTAGGGCGGGGGGGGGGGGGACAACACTGGAGTGTTTTCACAAACCCGCAATATTTTTGAAAGACCTATCTAATGACACTCCACACTATATATGGTAGACAGAAATATATTTTTTTACATTTTATTGTACCACTTTGTTGACGTGCCTATTATGCATATTAATGTCAAATTACCGCTTTCTAGTACTAAGAGTCTCTGCGCTAGGCTGCTGACTGACGGACGGACATGGCGAAACTATAAGGGTTCCTAGTTTGACTACGGAACCCTAAAAAGCCAAAACCTACAACATAAATCATCCCATTTAACTCAAACTTACTATAACGTAAAAAGAGTTACTTAATTACCTACAGTCAAACTAGGAAGTCTTTGTTTATTTTAGTACTTTGTCGCAGTTATGTATTACAGAAAGAGTACATTGAATTAAGTATATCAATAGCTGAGACAAGGAACAAGATGTAACTACTTCGGAGAACGATCATACTTCATGCAACCATTAATTCATCTCCGTATATAATATCAGCCAAGAATCTTGCTAAACATGTTCGCTCTAAATATCGGTCTCCCCTTGTAACATCGAAACTAATTTCATCGAATGAGTCGTTTCACCGAATTCCATTTCATCGAAAGATACTTTCTGCTGAAACCTTATTGCTTTTATTTTAAGCATAGGTAACGTTGAGTGGTGGTAGGACCCTGTGCAGGGTCCGTCCGGATCGCTACCACCATAGTATCCATTAACCACCCGCCAAGCAACAGTGCTCGCATAATATGGATAAGATAACCGGTGAAATTACTAGCATAGAGGCATTCCATCTTAGTCCTCAGGGTTGGCAACGCATTTGAGGTGTTAGGATTATAGTCTTGAGGATTCAAATGTCTATGGGTCTCAGATTCCACTTACCATCAGGTGACCTGAGAGCTCGTGTGCCTTCTCCACATCATAAAAAAATATGTTAGGACTGTGACCACAATAATCATAACTTCTGCACGTGATAACGCCTGTCGATGAAATGAGTGGTGGAAGGACCCTGTGCAGGGTCCGTCCGGATCGCTACCACCATCCAACCATTAACCACCCGCCAAGCAACAGTGTTCGCATTGTTGTGTTCCGGTGTGGGGATAAGACAACCGGTGAAATTACTAGCATAGAGGCATTCCATCTTAGTCCTCAGGGTTGGTAACGCATTCGAGGTCTTAGGATTGCAGTCTTAAGATTATAGCCTTGAGAATTCAAATGTCTATGAGTCTCAGATTCCACTTCCCATCAGGTGGCCTGAGTGCTCGTGCGCCTTCTCCTTACCATAAAAATAAATAAATGAAAATTCAGTAAAGCAAACCATTCGATGAAATAAGTGTCTACATAATGCTACCCAAATCAGAATATTTTTATTAAACCCAAAGAAAACATAGAGCCATTTTTGCGTATGTTGTTTATGTTACACATAATAATTTTTTTCGTACTGCATGGAAAAAGAGAGCGGGCATAAACCCAATTAACTAAATTAGTAAAATTTGACGAGTGCTTTTAAAGGTATGTTATTTTTGGAAAAAAGCGAGGCTACCAGCCTAACTTGAACCCTCGTCGTAGCGCTACGAACACGAGGTGAATATTATTTGCTACGCGGGTCGCTACGCAATCCAGCGTAGCACGTGCATCTAAGCTATTATGAGCGACGTATTTAACTGATTTTTGCTAGGATGACCGTCTCAAGACGTCAAGTCAAGTTTAGCGGTGGTAGGACCCTGTGCAGGGTCCGTCCGGATCGCTACCACCATCTTATCCATTAACCACTCGCCAAGCAACAGTGTTCGCATTGTTGTGTTCCAGTATGGATAAGACAACCGGTGAAATTTCTAGCATAGAGGCATTCCATCGTAGTCCTCAGGGCTGGCAACGCATTTTAGGTCTTAAGATTATAGTCTTGAGAATTCAAATGTCTATCGTTCTCAGATTCCACTTACCATTAGGTGGCCTGAGTGCTCGAGTGCCTTCTCCTTAACATAAAAATCAAGATATTTCTGACGTATCGTAGTTGACATATCCCTATTACGAACAGACAGGAAATCCTTTCGTTGGAGAATCAAAAGAACTGCAATATAGACTCTTTTTGATTCTCCCCTGAAAAATATACAAAAAATCTATCTCTATAAAACTACCGGTAATTTTTGCATATTCAGTTCCGTTTGAAAGATATCAAGGAAAATTGTCAGAAAATCACGCGTCGAGGTGCTTGGTCCAGGGTCCAGGCCAGCCCCTTAACTTTGTGCGGGTATAGTCCAATCCACTTTTCTTTGTACCTCGTTTCCATAGAGACGTCTCTTGGGTCGTTCACAAAGAAACTCAAAAATAATATTTGCAGGATAGGAATGTACAAAGGCGAACTTATCCCTTTGAGAAATCTCTTCGAGCTAACCTTTGATTCTCATTTTTGCCGTTATTATTATTATTATTATTTTTTTTGCAATTTGTTATCGGATTAGTGACCATTTATTATTTTGCAGTACATGCAATGTTATTTACGTTGTAACATTACATTGATAGTTGGGTTATACACACTCTTAAAAACATAAGTTGTCTATCCAGTGGTCAATAGTTAAGAGCTTGTGTGCATATAAGTTTTGTTTTTATATGATAGGTCTAAAGCAGTCCTGACGCCGTTTATGCGGGAATGGGCTTAGCCAGAAAATAGCCTTGAAAACGTTAACTACCGGCGTGTCCACAGGAAAGACGCTAGCCTAAATCTGTGTATGACCCAATTAAATAAGCTTCTACACTGAACTAACTTAATATACACGGACGAACTAAATACCGCGAGATAAGTGGAATTCATCGTAAATTTTAGATGCGTGCAGTAAATTAATTATGAATATTCAAATATGGTACGTAACAACGACTAAATGCGTAGCAATATGCTAAACATTTGCAAACATTACGTTGCATAATCACGTCGGTTATTCCGGGTACGTATTATTTTAACAAAACACCTATCAATGTACGTATTGTTACGCGGAATTTTCATTCCGTCGAAAATCATTTCTCGCCGCATGAGTTAACCTAACGTTATTAATGTTTAGGATATCCTGGAAACAACATTTTAGCAGAAAATAGCGTTCGGTGAAATGAAAAACGAAATAAACGCTAATTTTCGCTATTTACGAAAGAACTAAAAAAAATACTTAATAAATGTTTTTATAATCTTAGAGAATTCTTCAATGAAATGTAATATCTTCAACTACATTTATGAATCATGTAAATTTAAACGTTTGATAATTTTCATTTTAATTGTCAAATAATTCTAAGTTCTTCTGTGTGGTTTCCGGATTAGAATAGTGCCACTCCATGTCTTCCCGTGGATGTCGTAAGAGGCGATTAAGGGAATAAAGGCTTCTAGTATTGTTAGGCGATGGGCTTGCAACCTGTCACTAATACACTAGTAAACATCTCAGCCTATTTGTGTAAAATGTGGTTACAGAATTAATAACATGTCTTTTTAGAGTTGTTGGTATTTCTGTAGCTCTGCCTACCCCACTCTGGGAGTGGAGGCGTGATGTTATGTATGTAATTCTAAGTTTTTTGCATTAAATGGAATGTAATTAAATAAAATTAATTAGCCCATAAGCAATATAATTGTGTGCAGTCGTCCTCTCGCTTTGTTGCTGTGCTCTTAAAGGGCGTCACATGTATAACCTCTTTATTTGTTCCATCTGTTGTTTTGTGTAATATGATATGCAATAAATACTTTGACTTTAAATAAATAAATAAACTTACTTACTTTGACTTTGAAATTCGGTGAAATGATACTGTTATGCTTCAATTATATTTATATATTACACGTACTATAATTACGATGATTTATTTATTTAATCTTTATTGCACAAAAGAATACACTTAGTATACAAAAGGCGAACTTAATGCCGTAAGGCATTCTCTACCAGTTGACCTTTGGGCAAAGCAGAGATTGTAGTGTTGGTGCAACATAAGGTGTAACTAATATACATACACTTACATATCAATAAGCTATAATAACATAAATACATATATAATATAAATGTATAATATATAATAAAAAGAGGAAAAACAAAAATTAATTCAGATAAAGCAATCATAATATCAAGATGATGACAATTCTACCTGCTAAGAAATTCGCGAACTTTCTTTTTAAAGGAATACTTATGATTGATTACTTTTAAGAGGCCGTATACGTTATTTTGCCGGTTTTGCTTCTTTTCGTGATTTTAAAGTTAAAATACTGCTATTCTATAAGTTCTACCGCACATCATTAAATATCATTTCAGTTATGATCGAATAAATGAGTTTCGAATGAATGAGCTATTTTTTTTTGTCGAGTGTTATAATGCAAGATTTAGGTTGTTTTAATTAGGGGATGGTTTTACACAAATAAGCAAACACCGGATTGACGGGGGCAAAAATGAACCAGAGCTAGTGATTCATTAAATATCGACTAAGTTTATCGACATCGATAAAAATCAATTTTTAATCATCATTACTATTGGCCAAGTTTGAATACCTTTTAATTATGTGCGAACCTCTTTTATTTACACTGTCGCAACTATAAACAACCGGTATCTGACATTGACCCTGGACTCGAGTCACTTTTGACCACCATCGAATTTACATTGAATAACAATTAATTCCATACAATAATATTCTTTAGCAATCCGACAATTTGAGAACATTTTTGTTTTTAAGTAGTTTAAAAATGCCTCGTAAGAAAAAAGATCGTTATCTTCATGGAAAGCTGATCATTTAGATATAGAAGACAAAGGTACGACTTACTTTTGCAAGAAATGTAAAATCCTAAATGTCACGAAAAAAGTTGTCGATAAACTAGTCGATATTTAATGAATCACTAGCACTGGTACATTTTTGCCCCCGTCAATCCGGTGTTTGCAAATTAATAAGAGCTGAGTGCCAACCTTCGCTAGCAGGAGTGTGGCCCGCAATTTCCGAATATTCTTTTTCTTGGTGGCAATTATTCCATTCCCATAATTTAACAGAGGCATTTTTTCGAGTATCTTATTTTTTATAAAATATTTTTTTTTCTATTTTTTTTCAATCCCTATGGTGAAAATAACCAAAAGCTTTTTTTCAGAAGAAATATTAGCAATACATCAATTAGCCAGTGTTGACAGAGCTCCGCTGCGGAGCTCCTATTTCTGTGTGGTTTGGCCCACCGGACCTGCTGTAAAACTAACATAACCTAAATCTACCTTTGTAGGGTTCCGTAGTCAAACTAGGAACCTTTATAGTTTCGCTATGTCCATCCGTCCGTCCATCCGTCCATCCGTCCGTCCGTCTATCCGCAGCCTAGCGCAGAGACTCTTAGTACTAGAAAGCTGTAATATGGTATGAATATGCATATTTGTCACGCCAACAAAGTGGTACAATAAAATATAGCCATATTTCAGGGTACCTCCCCTACCGTGCAGATGTTTTTTTTTTGTATTCGCTATAGCGTGGGGTGTCGTTGGATAGGTCTTTCAAAAATATTACGGGTTTTTCGATTAAGTGATCCGTTTATGTAATATTAAGCTTTATAGTGCTATGTTTTTTTAGGCTCAAGTGTCCTGCCCCCCCTCCCCCTACAGCCAAAACTACAAATACTAAAAATCTGAAAAAAATCTTGAATGAAAGAACATACAACGAATTCAAAAAGAAAACTATCAGGGCCTCTATTCAGGTGTGTTTAACACGTTTAAGAATCGTTTATGTCACAGTCGCCATTATTGTAAATGACATAAGAGTATGTATATATGTAAACACTTTATTGTACAAAATAAAACAGAAAAAATAATAATAATAATACAATGAAGATACCAGAAAATAATGTACAAAGGCGAACTTATCCCTTTAAGGGATCTCTTCCAGCTAACCCTTGAGGGATTGAGAAAAGGTTGTGCATCGAGTAGGCAAGTTATCAGAACGTTGACAATACGGAAACAGGTCAAAAACGATATCGTTATTACCTTGTAGAATTCCAGCCCGGGGCTGAGTACAGTACAAGTTATTACTTGTTGATTTTTATGTTTATAGTACTTAACCGCTTCGGAACCCTACACTGGTCCGACATGCTCTAGCCCGGTCTTTTTAAGTTAATGAGAAGGCACACGAGCACTCAGGCCACCTGATGATAAGTGGAATCTGAGACCCATAGACATTAGAATTCTCAAGACTATAATCCTAAGACCTCAAATGCGTTGCTAACCCTGAGGACTAAGATGGAATGCCTCTATATGTATGTCTGGGTATGGGCTTAGCCAGAAAATTAGGCCTTAAAAAACTTTAACTTTCGGTGTGTCCACAGGAAAGACGTTAACCTAAATCTGTGTAAGACCCGACTGCGAAAAAATGCCACTGGTAAAATATGGGAACGGTATATTTGCCACCAAGAAAAAAATATTTTTAGAGAGTATGAGCCACTCAATTCTTCGCTTACTCGGGATTAAAAGTCACCACTCGCAGCAAAAACCGACCTTGCTCTCTTGTTTCACGGATATCTAATTCCTTATAACTACATAACAAGTAACCTTCACCTTTTGCCTAGTTGGAAGTGACCCTGCCTCCGAAGCGGTCCTGGGTTCAAATCCCGGTAAGGG
This sequence comes from Acleris holmiana, assembly GCA_949316455.1. Classification (NCBI taxonomy): domain Eukaryota; kingdom Metazoa; phylum Arthropoda; class Insecta; order Lepidoptera; family Tortricidae; genus Acleris; species Acleris holmiana. The sequence continues at coordinate 1,391,342 of OX438782.1, read as the reverse complement.
CAGATATTTGTGTGATGAGCGCGAATAGTTATTCCTGAGTCTTGGATGTTTTCTATGTATTTAAGTATGTGTCTCTTTTAGATAGTAGTGCTTTAAGGGTTACAGTGTGCCTCCGCCTCGGTCTTAAAGTCTGCGAGCCGCATCCTTATTCTCGTTGAGGGAAAGCAGTTGACGACCTAGGACGTCACGGTCTGTGTTGCCAGTCCAGTGATGGTCGAGTGTACAGACACGCATCGATCAACGATCTGATCCGTCGGGCTCTTAGCATAGTTGCTTTCCCGGCTTCGCTGGAGCCCACTCATGCCTCAGACGGAAAAAGGCCCGATGGATGCACGTTAGTTCCGTGGCATCTTGGTCGCCCCTTGGCGTGGGACGTCACTTGCGTTGATACGCTTGCGCCGTCTCACGTCCAAGGTTCTGCTCGCAAGCCAGGGACCGCCGCAGACCACGCCCAAACCATCAGGTGCCGCAAATACGCTTTTTTAAAGCCAAATTACATATTTGTTGCACTTGCACTGGAAACTTTTGGGTCGTCTGACACGTAAAAAATTATAAAAGAAGTGTCAGACAAGTTAATCGGCGTCTCTGGCGACCACCGGCAAGGATCCTTTTTTGCTCAACGACTGAGCATTGCAGTGCAACGGGGTAATGCTGCGAGCGTCCTCGGCACGATGCCGCAAGTTGGTACGAGGGTTTTATTTTATAAGTTAGTTTTAATTAATATGTAATTTTTAAATGTGTTTTGTTGAAATAAATCTGACATTGGCAATATATATATCTCAATATAAGAATGTTTATCGTTGTCTAGTACCCATAGTTCAAGCCTAGAGCTTAGTGTGGGACTAGGTCAATTTGTGTGACATTGTCCCAGAATATTTATTTTTATTTTACATACCCTTCAATAAAATATTTACAAAAACAAGTTAAAGTTATTTGAAAAGCGATGCAAAACTCCCTTTCTTACGACTACTAAAAATATCCCGAAATAATATCACAAAGATATCTAATATTAGATTTATTTTCCCTCGGATGCGTGGCAACAGGGGCAATCAAATACCTTTTACAATATAACTCCGCAAGGTCGTCCTTATTTATTTCTTCTTTATTCCCATACAAATGTGAATTCTCTCAAACAAGGATACAGAGTAACAGGAAAAGATTAAAACTTGTACTCAAATACTCCCACGTGCATTATTCTTATTTATTCTATAGATTATGTCGAAGAGACCATTTTATGTTAAGGAGAAGGCACACGAGCACTCAGGCCACCTGATGGTAAGTGGAATCTGAGACCCATAGACATTTGAAGTCTCAAGACTATAATCCTAAGACCTCAAATGCGTTGCCAACCCTGAGGACCAAGATGGAATGCCTCTATGCTAGTAATTACACCGGTTGTCTTATCCCCACAACAATGCGAACACCGCTACTTAGCGGTAGGTTAATGGATAAGTTGGTGGTAGCGGTCCGGATGGACCCCTCACACGGTCCTACCACCACTTTGTACCATCAAGAATTTTTTGTTCAGCAATTATTTGACACGTGGAAATCGACTTATGTATACCTAATATTGTAAATTTGAAAGTATCTTTGTCCGTCTGTTTGTTACGCTTTGACGCATAAACCACTGAACTGATTTAGATGAAATATGGTATAGAGAGAGTTTGAGTTCCGGGGACATAGGATAATTTTTACCCTGTAAAATTTTACATTTTCTTACGAAATAGCGATAAACGACTTCTATGCAGACGAGGGAAACAGATAGTTTTGGTATACCACTCGAATTCCTCAGTAAATTTTGTTTGGTTAAACCTAAATAAAAAAGAACTTTCATTGTGAACAGTGTGTCTTCCATACAAACATGTAATTTAAGGCTTGAAAGTATAACAAATACGATAACTTAAAAAAAAATAAGACCCTTCATTTTTGTATACAACTTAATTCGGCGCGCAATGTAGGTATAGGTAACAAGTTAAGAACTGATATTACTGAATAAAGTAAACTTTAAATTCAAAATGAAACTATGTCTGATCCTCAGAAGTTACAAATCGCCGGTAAAATTGCAAATCTTTACATACATACATAACACCACGCCTTCATTCCCAGAGTGGGGTAGGCAGAGCTACAGAAATACCAACAACTCTAAAAAGACTTGTCTATAATTCTGTAACCACATTTTGCACAATTAGGCCAAGAAGTTTACTAGTGTATTAGTGATAGGTTGCAAGCCCATCGCCTAACAGTACTACAAGCCCTTATTCTCTTAGTCGCCTCTTACGACATCCACGGGAAGACATGGAGTGGCACTATTCCACTAATTGCAAAACCTTGTTACTAACTAATTTAATACAGAGCAAAATCCGACTTACTTATTAAGTTGGTAAGGTGCATTTTGCTACTATTTAAATTTGATAGTTACGTGGTTGATCAGTATCACCGATGAAATAAATCTTTGCATTACATTGCTGCTCGAGAAAACAACATGTAGGTATATACGAGTCCATAATATTACGTGCAGATGATAATAAATGGTAACACATCACTTTCTCGAATTTCACTTCATCGAATGTATCATTTTATCAAACGCTATTTTCTGCTGAAACCATAATGTTCTCAGGGTATCTTAAACATGAATTACGTAGGCGTAGGTTAGGTTAGGTCAGATGTTTAAGATACCCTGAAAACATTATGATTTCAGCAGAAAATAGCGTTCGATGAAATGATGCATTCGATCAAAAGTGTTTCGATGAAATGACAGACACCTGTAATAAATACATAGATGACTGCACTAACATTTTTTCGTGATTAGTGTTTGTAGCAAGTAAGCTTGATGTCAATTGACATAGGAAAAGGTGTAAATAAAACCAAACGAACCACGTGATTTTTAAGATCAATCGACGTCTTTTTAATGATATTTATACACTTGGAGATTATTTTCATGTAAAGTTTACTGTAGGTATATGTTCTTCTAAATAAAAATACGTTTGATAAAAATTTGAGTTTATGTGTCAAATATTATTAATTTGTTCACATATTTCCAAACCAAATTTATTTGGCGACTAAAGTCTGTTTAAAACCAACTAGCACTCGATAAAAGTTAGACAAATTATCGTATTGTTTTCAATATAAATTCATTTATTAAAAAAACTCAGAAGATTCTTAAAACAAAAACTACATTTCTATTAAAAACAACTCAACTGCCTTAGCAACACTTTATAACCGCTTTTATCTAACTAAAAAGTCTTTAATTCAAAACAAGACGACTCAATTCCCTCACCTTTGTCTATTAATTTAAAGTTTAAAATGGCACTAATTCTTCTTGAACCAAGTAACCTTTTACCATAGCAAACCTTGGCTTAATCCAGGGGCACGAAACATTTTTTGCCTCGTCTGAATACACCTCGCTGGCGAGAAGCCAGGCAGATTACGGAGTAGCTGACGTGCTAACGGCAACCTTTGGGGCGAAGCGCCAGATGTGGCCACATTGATAATTTCTTGAGCAATGACTACTGTCATTTGTCTCGGTTTGAAACTAATTATTTAGCGTAATAGCGTAGCGAGCGGGCGCTAATGTCTGGCGAACCAATGACGAATAAATACGATGGAAACTTTCAATGCTAAGTGTGGGTGGAAGATGATCTTTTGATTATCTCTATAGAGAAAGCTCATGGTTATCTGGATACTAACGGTTTTTACTTGATCCTTGACACATGCAGAAAATTGGGTCGGTGTTAGCCAATGAATTCTTGAGAGCAAAACCATTTTGGGTACCTAAGTCGTCTAAGAAGCTCAAAAAGCAGTCGCTGCAAAAAAAGTGATTACCCACTAGTATTTTTGACCCGATAATCATCTGTATCTTTTAAGTACACAAAATTTGTGATATTCTCTAATCTAATTGAAAGGAAAAAATATGAAAATGCTCCAAAAAACTATTTATTTTCATAGAAATTTTCTACCGGCACCGCTGCTTTAAATCTAACTTCATACGCTAGAGCAAGACGCTCATAGCACCGGCTATAAATTAAGGTAAATATGTTGCCCGTTTACGTAAAGAAAAACCCTTTTATGCAGCAAAAAATATCCGTTTTTATTAAATTTGCTCAATACGCATTCAAATCCCTATCAACTTTGTTTTATCTTTCACTCCGATCGCTTGGTAAGGTAAAAATGTGCTGCGAAAGGTTTTGTTATTATTAAAAATGCGAGGTGGAAAGGTTTGCAACCCCTGGATCGCTGGCGGATATTGATATTGGTAGTCGGTTCCTCCGGAGATCTTACGACTATCTATTGATAGCGCAGAGCAACAAAACCCAGCCAATTCACTTTTTATCGAACTATGTATGTACTTACGATCCCCGCGTGGTTGCCGGGTTAGTATAGTGCCGCTCTATGTCTTCCCGTGGATGTCGTAAGAGGCTACTAAGGGAATAAGGGCTTGTAGTACTGTTAGGCGATGGGCTTGCAACCTGTCACTAATACACTGGTAAACATCTTAGCCTGATTGTGCAAAATGTGGTTACAGAATTGTAAACGGGTCTTTTATAGTTGTTGGTATTTCTGTAGCTCTGCCTACCGCACTCCGGGAATGAAGGCGTGATGTTATATATAAGTGCTCTAGCTGTTGTAGTCGTGTTGTGTGACACCGGCCATTGATTCACTTGGCAGCCTATCTGGCAGACGAGCCAGTGTGACGGTAAGTGATAGGAGATAGGAACTATTACTACGTAGATACCTCGTCGTGCTGTTCTCCTAGTCATTACATTTAGTTTAATGTTACTGACCATCATATCTGATCTTACAGACGGCCCTTACACTTCGACCCCTTTAGGATCTTTTGTGCAATTACCCTCTTACACTCTCAGCTGTTCGAATGTGCAGATGTGCAGAGCATTTGGTAATGAACTTATGTTAGAAAAACTCATTGGTATGTGACCGGTTTTAACTCGGTACTTTACGATTACGAGTCAACCCCCTAAGCCACTAGGCTACCGATGCTCTCATGTTATTGACCATATTTTTTTGTAATGAGTTTTATGCTTGTTTTATAATTACATACACATACATAACATCACGCCTTCATTCCCAGAGTGGTAGGCAGAGCTACAGAAATACCAACAACCCGAAAATGAGATGTTAATAATTCTATAACCACATTTTGCACAAGTAGGCTGAGATGTTTACTAGTGTATTAGTGTCAGGTTGCAAGCCCATCGCCTAACAGTAACACAAGCCCTTATTTCCCTAGTCGCCTCTTACGACATCCACGGGAAGACATGGAGTGGAACTATTCTAACCCGGAAACCACACGGGGACAAACAGCGGGTGGTGTTTTATAATTGTTATTGAATTTTTAATATTATTGTGTTTTATGATTAGAATAAAAGTCGGTCAAGTGCGAGTCGGTCTCACGCACCGAGGGTTCTGTGAAAACTTATAAGAATGTAAAATTGTATTAAGGGACGAACATGACTTTGCCGTTGAGAAACTGTTATTTCCATATATCGAAATAGGTTGTGAATTACTAAAAATAGAATTAAATACATAATTTAAGTGGGCTCTCATAAAACAAAAGTGATTTTTTTGCCGTTTTTTGCTCGATATTAATGACGGCTGAGGCTTGAAACATTCCTAGAATATTAACTTTACAAATAATTAATTAAATTAAAATAAAATAAATATTGAAGGGGGGCTCCCATACAACAATCGTGATGTGTTTTGCCGTTTTTCAAGATTTGCTCACGGATAGACGTGTTTTCGTCTTGTCAACGTTTTGATAAATCTTATGTCATTTAAAATCATTCCCACTGTGACATAAACGATTCTATGACACGTCAAACGCCATATCTTTATAACGCAAAATAGACCAGGGCCTCTATTCAGGTGCGTTAAAACGATATCGTGTTTGACACGTTTAAGAATCGTTTATGTCACAGTCGCCATTATTGTAAATGACATAAGAGTTATCAAAACGTTGACAATACGGAAACAGATCAAAAACGATATCGTTATAACGCAGTTGAATAGAGGCCCAGGGCTGGGATTCTACACGCTAATAACGATATCGTATTTGATGTGTTTCCGTATTGTCGACGTTTTGATAACTCTTATGTCATTTACAATAATGGCGACCAGGGATTGTAAAACCGGTTTAATTTAATACCTGTATTTACATTGTCAAATTATTACCGCTAAAAAATAATACCTATATTCGAATTAGAGGTAATGTTGTCAATTCGCTTTTGTTTTTATCGCTATGTATTCACTATTAACAGTATTAGGGTCAAACAACTTTTCTTTGTAGCTCGTTACCATGGTGACGTCTCCTGGGTCACTCTTTAAAACCACGATTTTAAAGTATATAAATCCAGCAAACATCGGCTTATGTGGCAATCACAAGCCCATTCTTTTATGGGTTTTCTTGCAAGCGTATTAGTAGTGTATATTATAACCATTTTTCTAAGGAACTTTATCACTGTTGTCTCCTGGCTTACGGGACAGAATAACAACAACGAAAAGTTGATCCACCCATTAAATACCTGTATTCAATACCGCTATTCATTGTACCTGATAAGTGAGATGTCAATTAGACTTTAATAAACTGTAATTTCAGACTTGTCTAAGGCGAGTCTAAGTTTTTTGTAAGAGCACCGAAAACATTTACATATAAAAATAAACGAGAATATTGACACTGACAGGTATTACTGGTTATTAGTGGTTATGGTTTTTAGGGGTAAAGTATCAAAAAGGGGTATTGTTGTCAATTGTCTAAACCGATAATAAACTTGAATACCGGTATTCATTATACCGCTAATCAGAGCTTTAGCGGTATAAATAGTGAAAGTCAATTATAACCGGTAATACCTCATTTAAAACCGGTAGTCAGAATACCGGTAACGATCCCTGATGGCGACTGTGACATAAACGATTCTTAAACGTGTCAAACACGATATCGTTTTAACGCACCTGAATAGAGGCCCTGGACTGGTGAACCTAAAAAGAACTTATAATATTGTGTCTTATCTTGTATAAAAATAATTAATGACGAATGACGGTATGAAAAGATATACAGTGTTATTTGTAAAACACTAACAACCTATCATGGTCTCATTTAGAAATAATTTATATTCACATCATAAACAACAACTTTTGTTCTGTAATTTTTAATACATTCTTATTTTCATCATATTTTCCTTTACACAAACAATATAAATTGCTCACTCTAAATGTAAGTAGCTCTACGGTAGCCAAAGAATTCCGCTAGACAATAAACAAATGCAGTGCGAAACGCAGTGGCGGGCGGGGAGAGGGGTGAGGAGGCAAGACTCCTTGAGCTAACTATCTGCGCAGTCGTTTGCCTTGAAGCGCCGGCGCCGGTGCGCACTGTTTCGATTTCTGATAATTCGGGTAGGCACACTTAACAAGAAGATACTGTTTACACTGTGTTTAGTTAGGACGTACCACGAGTGCGGGGAGTCCGCGGGTATGTGCGGGGATAACAACTTGACAGACAAAAATACCGAGCGTCCATTCACTTTACTTCGCACTCGCACTTTTCACTTAACAGCGTGACCGTTAACACGTTGATTATACTAATTACTTTACACATGTAGTTCTTACCTGCACTTGCTACTTCACACAGTGTAAACAAGCCTTAACAAGAAATGAGGCCGTGGAATGTAAAAAAAAATATGTAATAAAATTACAGATCTAAAAAGGTCAGATAGTAACATAAAAACTCGAAAGTATTTTTTCGGGCAATGTTACGTTTTGTAAAAAGTCTCCGAACAACAGTTGTTGTTTATGATGTAAATAATTTAACCCTGAGAGGTTGTTCGTATTTTGTTCGTATTTTACAAAATAACACTGTATAATGCATGTTGTAATAAATCACAGGACATTGTCACACAAGTTTATCTCGTCTCAAACTAAGCTCTAGGCTTGTACTATGGGTACTAGACAACGATAAACTTAATTATATAGAGAAATATAATACTTAAATACCTAGAAAACAAACGAATGGAACGAAACCCTTCGTGCGTGAGTCCGACTCGCACTTAGCCGGTTTTTTTTACAGAGGAGTAATGAGGACCAGTTAAAACTGACATAGTATCTCGAAAAACTAAACAAATAGCGATAAACGACTGCTACGCGCACTACGTCGCTGCGAAAAGCGAGTCATAATTGTCATAAATAATCCTGTCGTACCATGTCCCTACTCGCCGCCATCTTGGAAAATATCTCGCACTGCCGTGATACTAAGGAAAGCGGCTATATGCATAGTAATAGTATAAGCATTTTAAATCTAATGTGGTTACCAGTAGAGTATAAAATGCTTTGACTACTACATTGCAGTAAGCCGTCTTCTTGTATATTACGGCAGCGCAAGCCGTCACGCGAGCGTCGTAATTGCTCGCGTTGCCGCGGTTTTGATTCTATAGGCACCCTTGCCATGAGTTAAAGTTGCCGAACTCGCTTGAGATTGGCATGCTGTCCTTTTCACTCTATTACCTACAAATATTATGAATTATGCGAGGGACAGAGCATTCGACTGTCTAGTGATTACGGTCACTGTAACCTATGGTAAGGCTGTAGGGCTGTAGCATGTAGGATTTTGTTTTTGTCTTTAATATGTGTGCTCTGTTGGCTTATTCATAAAAATACATATTAGAGTCGGTTAGTTATTTAGATTTTTCATTCGATTGTAGTTATATCAGCAGAATTGTCATCAAATGATACTTTAATATAAGGGGACAACCTGACTCAAAGTGGCCTCGATCCTAAATAAAATCTAGGCTTGTAGAGTCAGTCATAATTCTGTGCCTCCTGTGACAAGTGATACAACTCGAAAAACACGATTTTACAGGAGAGCAAAAACAAGTTAAAAAAAAATACTGCCCTTAAATGAGTATATTTTTTAAACATTGCTACCGATTTTCATAACTTAGAATACCACTTTATTAACTGGTTTGACAAAAATAATCATACTAGTTATAGATTTTGAGATATTCGAAGAAACATGCTTTATGTATCATTTTACATTTCAGATTGAGCTCCATTAACTCGTGTAAGATGATACAACTTTAATTGTATTTATTTAACACAAAAAGGTGTAATCAAGGAGCTCTGGTGACAACTGATACAACTATTTTTTCAAAGTATTTTTTTCTATTATTTCTGGAGCTAGCGGTTTAACCTTTATACATAAGTTGCAGAGAATTGAATAAGTAATTCTGTCTTAAGGCGAACGCAAATAATATAAGGATAATAATATTATAACTTTCGAAATACTCAAAACTGGTTATAAATGATACAACTCAAGTTATATCAAAAGACACGAAATTTTTAAAGGTGTAAAAACTGTGATTAATAATACATTTTTAGACATATCAATAGGCACGAAAAAGAAAAATAACTTTTGATTTTTTGGAGTGCTTTAACTAGAGAAATAGCGTTAAACACTGAAAATTGAACAAAAAAAGGGTCAGTTGTATCATTTTACACAAAAGTATCTCGGGAACCAGAAGGCCTACGAATACGGGAGTTGGAGCAAAAGACGCGTAATTTTTTTTTAAGTTGATTCATGAAAAAATACGAAAATTGCTACAACTCAAGTTGTATTACTTGTCACAGGAGGCACAGAATTATTCCCAAGACGTCAAAAATATCTATACGCTTCTATGCCACTAATGATAAGGTTTGTGTAAGTGTATTTTATGTATGACTAGCGACCCGGCCTTGCTTCAATCCGGGTTAAATGATTATATATATATATATATATATATATAATACATATAAACCTTTTTTTTAATCATTTTAGTTTTAAAGATCGAGTATATCAACACAGTGGCCTAGTTGGTAGTGACCCCGCCTTCGAAGCTAGCGGTCTTGGGTTCAAATCCCGGTAAGGGCAGATATTTGTGTGATCAGCACGAGTATTTGTTCCAGAGTCTTGGATTTTTTTCTATGTATTTAATATATATTTCGGTAACTCATCACTTCATCGAATTTTAATTTCATCGAACGCTATTTTCTGCTGAAACCATAATGTTTTCAGGGTATCTTAAACATTAATCACGTAGGTTAGGTTAGGTTAGATGACTAAGATACCCTGAAAACATTATGGTTTCAGCAGAAAATAGCGTTCGATGAAATGAAATTCGATGAAAGGTTTTTCGATGAAATGAGACACTGATTAATGGTGCGTATATTACGGTCCGTGAAAATTGACCCAATGTCATTAGTATGACCCATTGTACGCATCACTATATATTACGCGTCGCTGTGGTCGCTCCCTAAGTATGTTTATCGTTGTCTAGTACCCATAGTACAAGCCTAGAGCTTAGTTAGGGACTAGGTCAATTTGTGTGAGATTGTCCCGTGATGTTATTGGCACGTATCATATTTTTAATGTATTCATTACATTTCCCGATCGGTTGCCAGACCATAAGCGAGTATTTTGGGGATATTGGCAATGTGACAAGCTGGCCCACGCCACCCCTGATGCCAATTGAAAATAAATACGTGATGACTTAAAAGTTTACAAACAAAACAACCGACTTGAAATTATTAAGAACTGATACCCGTGACTCCGTCCTCATAGTTGTCGTTCATAGGTATTCCCGCAGGAACTGTCAAATTTTCTGGGATAAAAAGTAGCTTTTGCCCTATTCCAGGACGTAACCTATATGTGTGCAAAGTTTTATCCCGATCCGTTCAGTGGTTGTAGCGTGATTGAGTAACAAATATCCAAGCATCTAAATGGATATGAATATGGCTACACTTGAGATGAACCCGATGAACCTTATATTTATTAAATGAAGAATTATTTGGATTACATACACATGAAAAATACAAATGAACTGGGCTGGAATTCTACAAGGTAATAACGATATCGTTTTTGACCTGTTTCCGTATTGTCAACGTTTTGATAACTCTTATGTCATTTACAATAATGGCGACTGTGACATAAACGATTCTTAAACGTGTCAAACACGATATCGTTTTAACGCACCGAATAGAGGCCCTGGGCGTCTATTCAAATGCGTTACAACGATATCGTTTTTGACACGTTTGAGAATCGTTTATGTCACAGTCGCCATTATTGTAAATGACATAAGAGTTATCAAAACGTTGACAATTCGGAAACAGGTCAAAAACGATATCGTTATAACGCACTTGAATAGAGGCCCTGATCTCCTTTTTAGGGGTCAGTACCTACCCAAAGCGTCCAAACGAAACTTTATCGGTGTCACTCACGTGCCCGTCTATCCGTCCGTCAACAGTAATATTAGATTTTACAGCCAAACAGTTGCAGATACAGTCTTGAATTTTTTACAGTATAAGTACGAGTATATTGTTGACTCAAGGCCATACAATTTAAAGTCATTATTTTGTGTTTAAGGGGAGTTCCCATACAGCTAAAGAGGGGAGCGGGACTAATAACTTTGAGATACCCCATCGAGTGGGGCATCATTGTTAAGAGCTCGTAAAGTATTTTTAAAAACAAAGGGATGTGAAGCCAGCACCTTTTTTTAAAGAAATTTTGTTTCTGTGATTTTTTTTACTTTCCATTGACGTATGAATTTGAACTTTGGTGATAATAGAATACAGTACAATACAAAACATACTCTTTATTGAGCACCAAACAAACAACATGGAACAGTACAATTAAATCATAGGTTACAACAGGCGGTTTTACCGCTAAATAGCGATCTCTTCCAGACAACCTTGTAAGAGAAATAACTAAGGAAACAAATTCATGGCAGGCGGTGTAAACTAGTTCGTTTAGAACTCAAACTAAACGACTACAAGAAACAATTAAAGTATTTCAATTGTGAAATAAAAACTAATTGTGTATAAACTAATACATAAAGTAAATAATTTAGTAAATACATACTTAATACGTATAATTATACATCACACACATATATATCCTCCAAAACAGCCAAACAATGATAACACACGAAGAAGGTACGAGAAAGAAAAAAAAAAAGTGGCCAAGTGCGAGTCGGACTCGCCCATGAAGGGTTCCGTAGCAGAAAGTAACATAATATAAAAGTTCGTTGTAGCTTTGATCAATGTTTTTATGACGTATTAAAAAAAAACTACTTACTAGATCTCGTTCAAACCAATTTTCGGTGGAAGTTTGCATGGTAATGTACATCATATATTTTTTTTAGTTCTATCATTCTCTTATTTTAGAAGTTACGGGGGGGGGGACACATTTGGAAGTGTCTCTCGCGCAAACTGTTCAGTTTAGAAAAAAATGATGTTAGTAACCTCAATATCATTTTTGAAGACCTATCTATAGATACCCCACACGTATGGGTTTGAAGAAAAAAAAATGTTGAGTTTCAGTTCTAAGTATGGGGAACCCCCAATTTTTTTGTTTTTTTTCTATTTTTGTGTGAAAATCTTAATGCGGTTCACAGAATACATCTATTTACCAAGTTTCAACAGTGTAGTTCTTATAGTTTCGGAAAAAAGTGACTGTGACATACGGACGGACAGGCAGACAGACATGACGAATCTATAAGGGATCCGTTTTTTGCCATTTGGCTACGGAACCTTAAAAAAGGTAGGAACAAATAAAGGAAATCATAGAAAAACTACGGAAGTGATAGAAAATAATAATTTAGCTTGCTTTTAAAAATGGCAACAGACTTAGCATGTAATAACGTGTTTATTATACGTTTATTTTACTAACAAATACCTACATACATAACATCACGCCTTCATTCCCAGAGTGGGGTAGGCAATGATACAAAAATACCAACAACTCTAAAAAGACTTGTTCATAATTGTAACCACATTTTCCACAATCAGGCCAAGAAGTTATATTATCGATAAACCGATTTTGGTTCGAAACAGCCAACCCTAAAACAAAATGATAAATGCTCAAAGTGGACGCTTGGAGTAACAATACCTATTATAATTAGTAGTTAATGAGCAAGCAATTTTGCCTTAATTTCCATACAAATATTACTTACGAGTAACATTCTCATATTGGTACCAAACATGTCAATTTGCACCTCACACGAGCTTAATTAATGAAAAGGCGTATCTCGTACTTAATTATGCCTTTATTGCGTGTAAATTGGTACATTGTTGCACCGGGCGGAAAGTAATTCGTTTAGTCACGAGTATTACCAAATTTAATTTAAAATACGTTTACAAAGCTCATAATGAAATTTCCCTTTTAGACCAATGCTGAACCCTTTGAAAAAAGGAGAAAGTAAAAAAAAATAGGATGAAATAAATTGGAAAATACCAAAATTCCAGCTGATATTGTGACATGAGAATTTTTGATTGAAAATTAAGACAAAATAAGGTAAAAATGGTTATGGACATAAAAAGTTAAGTTTTCACCAAATTTCGTGAAAAGTATATTTTTTTGGTAAAAAATAAAAACTAGGTTATTTGAATTTTTCACATACATTTTGAGGTTATGTTGTTGGGTTTCATCCTAGTATTATTTTTAGCTTGAAAAGTTATCGAGCCCGTGAATGAATGAATGAATGAATGAATCGTTTATTCACAAGAACATATGGTATACTGTAATTCTATGGAACTTGCTAACTATGTAAACAAATAATATATTGAAATTGACATCTAATGTCATCATCATCTAATTCCATAGAATGACACTTTAAGTAATACAGATCTTAAAATTGGTATACATAGCTTCCCAAGATATATTCAGCCGAGTCAGGCATGTTGGGCTAGACAAGTTGCTTTCGATAATCGTTAGCGATTATGTTTTGCTTGAAAAATACATTATAGGATTGACGTAAGCCACCGACATAGTACCACGTGACTATATCGGTGGCTTACGTCAATTCCATACATTAGTCTAAAGAAACAAAATCGCTAACGATTGTCAAATGCAACTTCTCTAACCCCACTGGTCTATTTGTTGGCAAAAATGGTGAGTCACATTCGTAAGAGTACAGGGGCAGTGCGCAAGCCAAGTTTAATAAGTCTAATAAAAAGTAGACTTTAAGAGGCTGTAAAGCAAAAAAAAAACATACAAAATGCGGTAACGTTTTTCTCTCCTTGAACGTTGTACGATTTGTACGATTTTTTAATATGTTGTAGATCCTCGAATTATTAAAAACTAGTACTGTAAGTACGTTATTTTTCCAAGAAAATATTTATTGGAAAGAAAAACACAAAAGCGGATACGAGTATCTACATCATATTCAAAATTCTTATGTAAAAAACCCTCAGAAATGTATATATGTCACTACCACAACCAAGACAAACAAAACGACACCTTGTTAAGAGTTTAGTTTTTAGGGTCCGTAGTCGAGTTAGGAACCCTTATAGTTTCGCCATGTCCGTCCGTCCGTGCGTCCATCCGTCCGTCCGTCCGTCCGTCCGCAGCCTAGCGCAGAGACTCTTTGTACTAGAAATCTGTAATTTAGCATGAATATACATATTAGTCACGCCAACAACGTGTTACAATAAAAACTAAAAGGAAGTATTTTTTAAATCTCCTTCCCTACACGTAACGTGGGGATCTAATTTTTTCGTTTTCGCCGTAGTGTGGGGAGTTGGATAGGTATTTCAAAAATATTGTGGGTTTGTGACTACTATTTTTCGATCAAGGGATCAGTTTATGAAATATTAAGCTTTAAAGCGCTATTTTGTTTTAACTACAAATACTAGAAATCAGAAAAAAAAACTGAAATGGCAGCGCATATAACGAATTTAAAAGGAAAACTACCACATTTAAGTAGGTAAATTGGTTTTTGAGATACAGGCGATTAAATTATTTATACCTACTAAAATTATCTAAGATGGCATCAAATGTGTTTAAATAGAAAATTAGTTATTACTTACTGACTTTTATGTTTGTAAAGAATGAAAAAAGATTTGAGTTGTTTGTAGTAAGTACTTAACGGCTTAGTAAGTAATTTTACTGTAAATAAAACTTATACGGTATGAAATTAAATACGACAGTAGGTATAGTATAATATTGTCTGTAACAGGGGCAGTAAGGGGACAACAGACTCGAGTTAATAATAGCCCTTCGCCTTCGGCGTCGCTTTTCTAATACTCTCGTCAGTTATCTCCTTACTTCCCTTGATACACAATGTACATGTATGTATGTTTCAATTGTTTACAATATTAAAAAATATTACGCCGCTTCTTAAAATCGCAAATTTTATACCCGAGCATGAAAAACACAAAAACTTAGTTTGTTTTTTTTTGTACCAACGTTGACAATTTCGAGTCTACTATCCTCCGAGTAAAAAAATCAAACTTTTTTTTCCCATATTTGAAAGAAATTTGCATTATGTTAAGTAACTAAAACGGCACCAAATGAGCTTAAATAGAAAATTAGCTATAACTTTGTTGATTTTTATGTTTGTAGTACTTCGGAACCCTACACTGAGCATGGTCTGACATGCTCTTGCCCGGTTTTTATGTTTGTAGTACTTACCTAACAGCTTCGAAACCCTACACTGAGCATGGTCTGACATGCTCTTGCCCGGTTTTTATGTTTGTAGTACTTACCTAACAGCTTCGAAACCCTACACTGAGCATGGTCTGACATGCTCTTGCCCGGTTTTTATGTTTGTAGTACTTACCTAACAGCTTCGAAACCCTACACTGAGCATGGTCTGACATGCTCTTGCCCGGTTTTCATGTTTGTAGTACTTAACGGCTTCGGAACCCTACACTGAGCATGGTCCGACATGCTCTTGCCCGGTTTTTATGTTTGTAGTACTTACCTAACAGCTTCGAAACCCTACACTGAGCATGGTCTGACATGCTCTTGCCCGGTTTTCATGTTTGTAGTTCTTAACGGCTTTGGAACCCTACACTAAGCATGGTCCGACATGCTCTTGCCCAGTTTTTTAAACTAGCCGGATGTTTTTAATTAAAAATCGAAATAAATGTACTCCTGAAAAAAAAACTTGCCAAAAACCAACAAATTTCTCAAACTTACAGCGCATACGTTTTTGTGTTTTGTGTTAAAAATACATACTTTCCGTCCCACAAGATCGTAACTATCGATAGTTACTGTTATGCCCTATAATAACCTTATTCAGGATCGCAAAAAGCCGTTTTTGTCGATTTCGGGCATCCACAAGCTTCTAATTAATTAACATTATGCTGCCTCGAGGATTAAAGCAATCAGCGGTATTGGGATGAAGCAATTATCGTAAGGCTCGATTAGTACAGGTTGAAGTTAACTTATATTAAGATTTAAGCTGATTCTATAGTCTTGTAGTCTAGCCAGGTCGCAAAGGCGTTATTCACTTACGGCCGAACCCTTTATTCAAACCGCGGACAGATAGCCTTACTTCGGATTACAATTTGACACATTTTCTATGGGCAAATGTCAAATTTCAACCCGAAGTAAGCCTTATCTATCCGCGGTTTGAATATAGGGTTCGGCTGTTAATTTGCCCTTTTTATTCGGTAATGTATATACATTCGTATGAATATACATACATAACATCACGCCTTCATTCCCAGAGCGGGTTAGGCAGAGCAACAGAATACCAACAACTCTAAACTTGTTTATAATTCTGTAGCCACATTTTGCATAGTCAGGCCGTCAGTCATGTTTACCAGTGTATTAGTGACAGGTTGCAAGTTCATCGCCTAACAGTACTACAAGCCTTTATTCCCTTAGTCGCCACTCACGACACCACGGGAAGACATGGAGTGGCACTATTCTAACCCGGCAACCACACGGGGGTCATTCGGTAAAGCGATATAATTCTAATTAAGTAATGGCATTCACTCCTGTCAAGGTGTATTTGGCAATGTCAAGTTATTCAAAGACACTCCCATGAACTTATTAGAGAAAGAAGTCGATGGATATCACGAACGAGGAGAATTATTCGGTAAAAGATTTTCTACTAATCCTAATTTTAAATAATACCTTTCACTCCTGTCTATATGTAAGTACCTATTTAATTAATGTCGAGTTATTTAGGAACTTATTAAAATAAATCAGTCCATATCACAACCGAGGACTATTGCTCGGTAAAAGAGTATCTACTAATTCTAATTTTAATTAGTGACCTTTCCTGTCACTGATTTTTATCAATATCGAGTTATGTATAGACACGCCCACGAACTTAAACACGACATAAGTAAAATAACAATTAAAATGACTAAGAAGAACGTCAAGGAATAATAGAAAAATAAAATATATGCCAAGTCAGAACCAAAATCTACATGTCAAGATCCATATACTCACTTACTGAGTATAGTGGATTTTCAAACAAAAGATTTGTCAGCCGGCGTCTAAATGTTTCGTCAGATGGTTCGCGTTTGAGTTCGGCGGGTAGACGCTCGTAGTGGGGCCGATGACGCGAGGGTTCCTACCTGCAAGTGCCATGCGACGAGTAACCGTTCTCAAACGCCCGGTGTGGTGGAGCTGGGGCGTCGTTCTCTCAACACAGCGCTGCGTCGATCTCAAAGGCGAAGTTCTATCCGGCAAGTTTAAGAAGTCCCGTCGGAGCGTACAAAAGTTAGTGGTGGTAGGACCCTGTGCAGGGTCCGTCCGAATAGCTACCACCATCTTATCCATTAACCACCCGCCAAGCAACAGTGTTCGCATTGTTGTGTTCCGGTGCGGGGATAAGACAACCAGTGAAATAACTAGCATAGAGGCATTCCAACTTAGTAGCATTTGAGGTCTTAGGATTATAGTCTTGAGAATTCAAATGTCTATGGGTCTCAGATTCCACTTAACATCAGGTGGCCTGAGTGCTCGTGTGCCTTCTCCTTAACATAAAAAAACACATTTTAGCACATGCTTTCTCAATTACCTAGGCAGCAGGCAGGTGAGTCGAATTCAGTGTCGTAGAAAGCTGCCTATTTAAGAAGGTACGCACTAAAATGTGTTTTGTACGCTCCGACGGGACTTCTTAAACTTGCTGGATAAAACTTCTCCTTTGAGATTGACACAGCGCTGTGTTGAGAGAATCACTCCCCTGTTTGCCGACGATATTTACTGTTGCAAATGAGGACAGGCTTGATAAACACTATAATATTGAAAATATATTGCGAGTAGTCTGTCATAATGCGGGGCGTTGTGAAAATGCGCCGACAGGAGTGTCTAGATCCTGCCCCTACCAATGTGCGTACGGCACGTTTTGGCATAAGCATTACTCTGTTGGCATCCGTAGTTTCCCCATAAGATTGTACCGTACATAGGTACATAGGCGAACTCAAACACCTTACGCATAAATTCTCTGATTTCAGTAGTCGTTAAGGTTCGCGCAATGAAATTTATCCTAGGTTCACTTAGTTTTAATCCAATGAAACAAACAACTTACAGTGTACTAAAGGCCTGTTGTTTGATCAGTTGTTTACTAGCATAGAGGCATTCCATCTTAGTCCTCGGGGTTGGCAACGCATTTGAAGTCTTAGGATTATAGTCTTGAGAATTCAAATGTCTATGGGTCTCAGATTCCACTTACCATCAGGTGGCCTGAGTGCTCGCGTGCCTTCTCCTTAAAAAAAGAAAGTTAACGTTTTTTTGTGGCGGTTATGACCTTTTTATGGATGAGGAGCATAGTTAATCATAGTTAACCATACAAACAACGAAGACGAAAAATGTTCCGTTGTGCGACAAAGTGTCTAACTACGGCTAATTTTCGTACAACGGAACAGTTTCATAGAAAATTTAATTGCGTGAGTTGATCACAACTTTTTGGACCGTATCCAATATACGATAAGTACTTTTACATTTCTTTCTCTCACAAAAACCTTCAGACAAAAAGAAAACGTAAGGTATTTTCAAAACCGATCCAGTTTCTGAACAAGTAATTCTGATATCGCTGAAAGTGCCCTCGTCGTGTCTAGACATGCTACTGAAAGCCTTTCATGAGGGCTTGATATTTAGGGTTCCTTGAATGTTGTAAGGGATCCCTAATAGTGTGAGAATAGGGATCATGCATTATTTCTTTCGCTCTCTGGAAAGGGCTATGAAACAGAGGAATACGTGAAATAATTGTCGTGTAATTTTTTCATAAGATATTAGCGGCCTTCCAGCGGCTTCGCCCCGCGGCAAGTTTCTGACTTTCCCGGTGGATTTTTGATTATTTTCGCACCTCTTAAACCTTCCCTGGACTATGAGAAACATTTTAAAACCAAAATCAGCCAAATCGGCCCAGCCGTTCTCGGGTTTTAGCGAGACAAACGAACAGCAATTGATTTATATATACAGTTAGTTGCAAAACTGAGTCAATATTAGCACCTTAGTTGAATGTTAATAAGTCGATGACAATCAAAGCTATTTTCAAATGCTTAGTACAGAATAGTTATCCGTGAAATTAGCTACCAAACTGCTGCATAAATAATTTATTTGTCATTTATATTTTTTTTAAAGATTTTGAACCAAAAACTGTAAAAATTCAATTTATGTTTTATACGAGTAATTTAGTTTTCTCTATGGCAACCCCAAATAAGAAAACTATTTAAAATAGGGAATTCCATTCTTTTTAAAATGAGGTATCAACTGCTTGAATCAGGGACGTAGTTTTCTAGTTATTGCAGAATTTTAATCCCCTACCATAGTGAACTAACAACCAGTTTGTATGGCTAATTTATCTCTGTGCAAAAGTGAACCGTGCACCGAACTAAAGTTGCCAATAACTGCTACCAAAAGTATGTCCGAAGGAGTACTTGTCGTATTAAACATTTAAAAACTACCTTTAACTATCATCAACTTATTTACATTCTACTAAGGTGCTAATATTAAATCAGTTATGAAGCTTTAAAAAGTCATAGTTCAGACCTCTACAAAAACATTCTATAAAAAATCAATGACAGGAATGACGTCACAGCTGTTATTTCATGTTTAAAATACAAGGACCTTATAAATAAATTTGCATTATTTATTTCGTAAATTACTATGTTTAATACAATTTCGATAAAGTAAAATATTACGTAAATAAAATAAGGATGCTGAAAAAAACAACCTAAACATTAAAATACATTTTGAAATTTTAACAAGTTTACATCTAATATATAAAATTCTCGTGTCACGGTGTACGTTATTGAACTCCTCTGAAACGGCTCGACCGATTCTTATGAAATTTGGTGTGCATATCGGGTAGGTCTGAGAATCGGCCAACATCTATTTTTCATACCCCAAAGTGACATAAAAAAAAGTTGCAGCGGGCGAAGCCGCTGGCGGGTCGCTAGTTCTATATAAAATCTTAATAAACGGGTCAAAACTTAGTGTATTGCGTTTTAAATGTTTTTTTTTTACATTTTCTCCTAAATCGTATTGAAACTCGATTCTCCTTTCTATGCATATTCTCTATTATAATAAACCTAAACGTTAAATGGTGATAGCACCTTGTGCAAAGTTTGTCCGTTAACCAAGCAACAGTATTCGCATGGCTGTATTCCTGTGTAGGGTTTGTGAAATGACTAGCATAGAGGCAATCCATATTACTTACTCCTCATGGTTGGCATCGCATTGTTAGTCTTAGGCTCGTATTAATGAACTGATCTCGGTTTAAATGCCCGTCTCAAGATACAGAAGACGTATCTTAAGATGGGCATTTAAACTAAGACGGTTTATTTATACGGCCATTAGGATTGCAGTCTTGAGATTGTAGTCTTGAGAATGCAATTGTCTAATGGGTCACAGATCCCACTTACCATCAGGTGGCCTGTGTGCTCGGTTACCTTCTCTGCGGCTTAAAGAATTGAATCCGTGCCTCTAATCAGTTTTTAACTCGGCTGCCATTACTGTTAACTAGATTAAGAGCTATCGTAAAGTAAACAATACGATAACATGTCAAATGCAGTTTAACTTTACTGGTAGAATTAAAATATGGTTAAACAGAATTTTCAATTTCAATTACAAGGTGATTTAAGGCAAGTAGGATTTTTTTTTATTGATTTTAATTTCGAAGTTAAGTTTGCCACCTTCGCTTCGTTCCGGTTTAAACAAATAAAATAGTATTCTATAGTGTCTAATGTTGTAAAGATAATGGTACGGAACCCTTCGTGCTCGAGACCGACTCGCACTTGGCCGGATTTTTATGACCTAATCCTCCCCAGCGCTTTAGACGGGTAACTCCTAAATTGCTGAATTAGCGCGTGTAGCGTTTTAAAAGTCATAAACTGGAGTTAGCGCTAGCTAAAACGTTTTATGCTGCTTAGTTAAGGCCGAAGATATTTTTGGAAACATTCTGCAGAACTAACGTGATGAAAGCCAGTTCTAAAATAGAAGTATTACTTTTTCAATCTCAAAGCAGATGTTTATATATGAACTGATACAAATAAATAGATAATATTAACAATTAGTATGTTAAATAGCGTATTCGCAAAACATGATATTCGCAAAACATGACATTTTCAAAACATTTTTACTAATAAGACATCAATTAGACAGTGTCGACGGAGCTCCGCTACGGCGGAGCTCCTGTTTCTGTGTGGTTCGGCCCTCCGGGCCTGCTGTAAAACTAACATAACCTAAACCTACCTACGATTCTATAACCTAATTCCACTATTTGCAAATATCATGTTTTGCGAATATGATATTCTGCGAATTATGTTTTAATCACCATTTTTTACTAAGAACGGCAAATTTAGTTAATATTCTTTTATCAATTTCAATTCGGCGAGTATTGATCAATATCAATATTTTCAGATAAATACTTAATGTTATTACTCGTACAAAATAAGAACAGGTGTTTAAGAACAATGTTACTATCGATCCCGTGTGGTTGCCGGGTTAGAATAGTGCCACTCCATGTCTTCCCGTGGATGTCGTAAGAGGCGACTAAGGGAATAAGGGCTTGTAGTACTGTTAGACAATGGGCTTGCAACCTGTTACTAATACACTAGTAAACTTCTTGGCCTGATTGCTTGAACAAGTCTTTTTGGAGTTGTTGGTATTTCTGTAGCTCTGCCTACCCCACTCTGGGAATGAAGGCGTGATGTTATGTATGTACGAGTATGTAACGTTAGTATCGACACAACAGGAAGTTTTTTGAGGGCTTATGTAAGAACCGTTTGCGCGATACCAGAACCAAATCAACCTTTCATTTTTAATCATGTTGCCGGGATAGAGTAGTGCCACTCCATGTCTTCCCGTGGATGTCGTAAGAGGCGACTAAGGGAATAAGGGCTTGTCACTAATACACTAGTAAACTTTTTGGCCTGATTGTACAAAATGTGGTTACAGAATTATGAACACGTCTTTTTGGAGTTGTTGGTATTTCTGTAACTCTGCGTACCACTCTGGGAATGAAGGCGTGATTTTATGCATGTTATGCTATACACTTATTGACATCATTGGCACCAAATATTCAATCGTTAAAAAATATTCAATTATCTGTGATTCGGCACAATCAACATGCCTCCAAACTTCCCCAAGTGATTCAAAACTAATTAGCAGAACTTAGTTCATAACGAATTCTTCGCTTCATCGAAGGTCCATAACTTTAGCCTTTGCCGAACTTAGATTATCGGAGTTCCACAACAATAGGGTATTGTCATGGCTGGACCCGCTTTGTGGCATACAATATGTTTTGTGCTATTATGAACTCGAATGCATGTACAGTCTACATAAATATGTTAACAGATCCTTTCCGCTTAAAACGTCATACGGCCATATACATACATAAAATCACGCCTTCATTCCCAGAGTGGGGTAGGCAGAGCTATAGAAATACCATCACCTCTAAACAGGACTTCTTGGTAATTATATAAATCATTTTGTACAATCAGGCCATTTTTGACGACACGCTAGCCTAGTTGGGAGTGACCCTGCCTTCGAAGCTAGGGGTCCTGGGTTCAAATCCCGGTAAGGGCAGATATTTGTGTGATGAGCACGAGTATTTGTTCCTGAGTCTTGGATGTTTTCTATGTATTTAAGTATTTATTTCTCTATCTAAGTATGTTTATCGTTGTCTAGTACCCATAGTACAAGCCTAGAGCTTAGTTTGGGACTAGGTCAATTAGTGTGACATTGTCCTGTGTTTTTTTTTTTTTAAAGTGAATAAAAAAAACAGGGCACAATCTCACATAAATTTACCAGTCCCGAAATGCGTACTAGACAACGATAAACTTACTTATATCGACTTTGACGACACGGTGGCCTAGTTAGGAGTGACCCTGCCGCCGAAACCAGCGGTCCTGGTTCAAATCCCGGTAAGGGCGGATATGAGCGCCAATATTTGATCCTGAGTGTTGGAGGTTTTCTATGTACTTATTTCTCTATATAAGTATGTTTATCGTTGTCTAGTACCCATAGTGCAAGCCTAGAGTTTAGGTCAATTTGTGTGTATTTATTTATTTATTTATATCAAGAATAGACGAATTAATGTCCCGAACCTATGTCGAAATCTTGTCCCGTGACAACACGTTAGGCTCACCGTTGGTCCATCTGCTCTTTTGTCCTTTATAGCTATATTATCATCATCAAAATATCTACAAAATAACTGTACGCAATAACTAATTTCAAGAGAATAACGCCTTAGGATAAAAAGTTATGTTTCAGGTTTCTATCTCCGTTTCCGGATTCAAAATTATCTCCGTTCGTTGAGTAGTTGATCCGTATCGATTTTACAGGACAAAGGTATCTTTGACCTTTTCCAGGTACTCAAGCTATCTCCAAACTAGCCGAGAAAGCGTAACAAATAGACATACAGAGTTACATTCATATTTTTAATATTAAGGATAAGAAAGTTAGAATAAGTATTAGAAACGGTGTTTGTTTGTTTGTCTTAAACCAACTCGAGGCTTATTTTACAGATTTAAAAATTAAAACTACCACCACTACCACACCATCCGTGACTCCATATCTTTCCGTAGATGTCGTAAGAGGGAATAAGGGCTTGTAGTACTGTTAGACAATGGCCTTGCAACCTGTCACTAATACACTGGTAAACCTCTTAGCCTGTTTGTGGAAATGGTGGTTTCAGCATAATCAACAAGTCTTTTAGAGTTGTTGGTATTTCTGTAGCTCTGCCTACCCCACTCTGGGAATGAAGGCGTGATGTTATGTGTGTAAAGTTAAAAAAAACTTTATTCGTTAATTTACATATTTTTTCCCGAAAGTAGGATATTCTATATTTCGGGTATTCTCCTTACCACCATACCAATAACATTGAGTGCCAGAAAATGATGTTAAAATAGAAGCCATGTTTCGTATTCAAACAGATCGGCTTTTGTTTTATTGCGTACACTTTTATTTTGCCAGTTAGAAGGTACTTTATTGTTTTCCGATATTAATTATGTTGAAAGTTTGGATTGTTTTGTTTTCGGTCTCAAAGTTCGTGTGTCCTTAGGCCTTTATATTATAATCCATATCAATATATAAGGCTGAAGATTTTGTATATTTGTTTGCTTGAACGCGCTAATCTCAGGAACTACTAAACCGATTGAAATGAAATTTGGTGTGTGAATAACTTAGGGTCCGGGGAAGGACATAGGATACTTTTTATCCCAGAAAATTTAACAGTTCCCGAGGTAATAGCAATAAACGAGGTATTCGACATTTATAGACGACACTATCAAGTTGTGATGAAAATAGTGTCGTCTACATACACATAGGTCCCCCTATGAGGAGCGGAAAACTAATACTACGCGTACAAAGTTGCGGGCGTCTTCTAGTAATAAATATCATGGAACAATGTCACACTAGGCTTGTACCATGCGTAAATAGACAACAAAAACTTACTGATAGTGAGATTCATATACTTAAATACATATAAAACATTCAAGACTCTGGAAAAAATACTCGTGCTCATCACACAAATATCTGCCCTTACCGGGATTTGAACCGGGACCACTCGCTTCGTAGGCAAGGTTACTAGCAACAGTAACTAGGCTAACGTGTCGTAAAATTAAAATGTTTGTTGCCGATTTCATTTAAGGTTTTCAAGCTCATATGAAACTCATTAAAACTAATACTACTTACTTAACTGGCACAGTCGGTAAATCAAATCAAATCAAGTTAAAAAAAAATATTTCCGACCATGCATCCATAAAGAGGTAAAGAGGGAGATATATATTTTAGTACCTTGTCGTACTTATTACGTGCTTAATTCAACACGCTCTCACTTTATTACCAGGGGACACGCGACGCCTTTTGGAGCCCGAAATGGAGGTACTTGTCATAGAAAAAGTACTCAATTCATGAAAACCTTCTTTCAAAAAATTCAAAAAATAAACTTTTTTATAATGAAGCTGGCTTTTCGTTTAACAAATTGTGGGACGCCAACTTAATTAGGACTGCCCTATTGCCTACCATTTTGAAATAATTTATTTCTTGCGTATATGAATACGGTTTTATTGTGTTTTGAAACATTTATTTTATTTTGGACTTTTTAATTATCATAATGTACGGTTCCACATCTCAATTATAAAAAAAAAGCAACTCAACAGGAAAGTCATATATTTAAACCATTCGTCATATTCGCTGTCGTAGTTGAGTGTATAATATAATAATCGAGATATCTTATCGTCACCCTTAAATACTTACCGTTAAGGAGTTCCATTTCACCAACTAAACTTTTTAGTGAAAGAATCACTTTTATTATCAAAGAGCGGAATTCTTCATAGCAAAAATGAAACTGTCAGAGGGATTGACCTAACTGTTTTATCGACTTATCGATGTTACGGAATAATATCGCATTAGGTATCCATAATCAACTTAAAAGATTATTCTGTAACATTTGACCTCTTTGATAAGCAACTTGCATCTCCATATTAAAGTAAATCATGTCAGCGTCACATATGTCATTTATGTCACTTGAGTTTTCATGAATGATTTCCGTGCAGTGCTACTAAAATGGTGAATCTTAAAAGAAAAACAATAAAAAAATGGATACAGAAAGATTCTTCTCTTAGTTTCAAAGAAGATTCTTCCGCAATATATTTCTCTAAATGTGCATCAGCTAAAGAAACATTGTGTTGAAAGTCATTGAGTGAGTAAAACTCATTTGCCACAATGCTCAAAAAGTACGAGTTCAGACACATTCTATATAGATTTAATCATATTTTTAGTTTCGTGCAATATTCCATGGAAAAAGATTAACAATCCACAGTTTTTAAAAAAAATCCAAAAATATATTTTGTTGATCCTGTACATCAAAATCACTTCCTGATGTATCATTGCTGAGAAAAGTATACTTAGATATAGTTTACCAACAAACAGTTCAAGACATACGCAAGAACCTGATAGGAAAATGTATATGGATAACAGTCGACGAAACATTAAATAGGATGGGCAAAAGTGTCACTAATTTGATTGTAAGAGAACTAAAGAAAAATTCTTGGTGCAAATCTTACTTAATCGGAAGTATTTTTTTTTAAAAAGTTGATGGTAACTCAATGGCCGAATACTTAAAAAAGCAATTGCAGTTTATTTGGCACGATTCATATAATGAGCATGTTAGAAATGTCCTTGTTTTGAGCACTGATAGTGCCGCGTACATGCTAAAAGCTGGTAAAATCTTAAAAGCTACATTTCCAAATCTACTACATGTTACATGTCTGGCACATGGATTACATAGAGTCTGCGAGCACATACGATCTCAATATAAAAGTGTTGACGCCTTAATAAACAACGTAAAAAAATATTTTTAAAGTCTCCACATAGAGTCCGCTTATTCAAACAAATTTGTCCATCCGTACCATTGCCTCCAAAACCTATTATAACTAGGTGGGGCACATGGCTTAATGCAGCTATATATTATGCAGAAAATTTGGAATGTATTACAGAAGTAATTTCAAACTTAAATTCAAAAGAGTCGGCTGCAATAAGAGAAGCTAAAAGAGTACTTAAGCACAATAATTTGAGAAATGATCTGTTGTACATAAAAGAAAGTTATGGCATTTTACCTGACGCAATAATCAAATTACAAACATCCTGTTTATCCTTATTAGACTCTCTTCTAATACTTGACCAGGTGAGAAGTATTCTAAATTGGTGTGGATCTCAGACAGTGCAAATAAAACTTGAAAAAGTACTAGATAGAATTTCGGACTACGACATGATACGCAAATATGCTGATTTTATAGAAAAAGGTGATTACAGCCAAAACACCGTTATCGAGTACTACAAATATGCTCCTGTTACTTCAACTGAGGTAGAACGCTCGTTTTCATCTTATAAATGGATCTACAATGAAAAAAGGAGTAATTTGAAAGGTGACAATGTTGAAAAAATAATGACTATTTTCTTTTACTACAGGGAAGATGAAGAAAACATATTTAGTACAGATTTAGATTTCGACTTTGTTATTTTGAATGAAGATTAGTTATCTACTCTTAGCAATATTTGTTTTTAATTTTTAATGATAAGTTTCATATAGAAAATTAAAAAAAAAGTATTTTCTGTTTTATTCTTTACTATTATACTAAAATACAGTGGCGGTCAGCTAATTAGGGACAACGTTAGTTTGTTTGTATGTATATCCAAAAGCCTGATTTCATTACTTTAACTTTGTTTCGTTAAGTGACAAATATTTATCGATAAGTCGATAAAACCGTTAGGTCAATCCCTCTGACAGTTTGATTTTTGCTATGAAGAATTCCGCTCTTTGTGTATTCCTATGATATTTGAGGAGTTCCCTCGATTTCTCTAAGATCCCACCATCAGATCTTGACTTGGTGATAATGATACCACCTCAAAAGTGTACTCTTTCAAATGAAAAAATAATTGACAAGGGAATCGGTGAACATAAAAAAAACATACCTACAGTGGAACATAGAACCTCCCCCTTTTTGAACTCGGTTAAAAACAAGCTTAAAAAATCATATATTCTTGTAACTCAATGGATTTCTTTCTTAACGACGGCTACATTTGTATGTCAATATCCTGTTATCTCGTGGATGTTCCTTGAAGAGTTTTTAGGGTACGATACACAATTCCAAAGAGTCATAATTCCGAATTGATCAAAACTGCGCATTTTTATAATTCCAAATGCAATTTTTGATAGAAGACATTATTTTTTGATATCGCTTATAAACAGTGATCGGAATAGGTAGTGCAATTTCGGGTGAATGACCTCAAACATTATAAAGAATATGGATAAGACCCGGGATTCCGGGATTCGTATTTTTTCACAGAAGATTTGCCTGACATGAAATTAATTGAAGTATATGGGATAAAATAAGACTTTATGTCATTGTAATTACATCATTTATTTAAAATGAAAATATTACATATTTCGTTAATCGTTAGGTGAAAGTAGTTACCACTTAATACGACATAGTGATGAGAAATGTAGGTAGTAGGTACAATCATAAAATATAACAAAAAAATTAACAATAGTACAATAAAATATAAATAAATAACTTTTTTGAGCTTACTGTGAGGCTAGGTCAAAGTGTGGTAATGTCCCCTGATATTTATTTTACACCAAACACAAACGGATGTCTAAAGAATCGTTGTTTACTTTTTACAATTTATTAACTAAATTCATATGAATTAAAGTAGTTTATTTATTTTATTGTTTTGATTATTTGTAAAAATCTACAAATGGATAATTTAAAAAAATTACAATCGCCCGTTTCTCAAAACCTATGAAACTGATATACGTCTTTTTAAATTAGGACGGCAGTGAAGGGAGATCTCGTTTTAGCACAAACGTACTCGTATGTACTGATGTACTGATTTTTTTTTAAGCTGCGCGACTGTTGATTCATCTATAACAAAAGACAAACAAGACAATGTAACACGGTTGGTACGTAAGTTAGTAGAACGAACCACTTATAATCTGTTATTCTGGAAAATGTATTCACAGAACTAGGGTGATCGAACCAGTAATGGACAAGGTCCAATAATGGACACTTGACTCTTAACTTACAGACAATAAAGGTTCTTCATTTGTTTTGCAACAACCAATTTATAACCTTATGATCTTTGAATTAAGAGTAAAGTGTCCATTATTGGTGCCTGTCAGCTTAAAGTGTCCAACACTGGTGCGATCACCCTAAATTGTTCTTATTTATTCTTTCTCTTGCTCTTAAAATCTACAAAAAAGACAAAAATTTCATTCTTAGCCACTAACTAGGCCACTGACCCTGCCCACTGACCGGATTGGCGGGGGTAAAAATGAAAATATCGGCTAAGTTTATCGACATCGATAAAGAGTAATTTTAAACTTAGAAAGCAAAGTAGTCATTGTACTAGATCTATAAGGAGAGGAGAACTGTTCCAACCATCAGCTAAAAATTATTATGGATAGAGAACTAAAGAATTTTTAGTCCCAAAATTTACAACAAATACCCCTTGTTACTTGATAAAAATAAATTAAAAATAGGTTGCTTGAAAACTACAATTAAACAAATATTACTGTCTGGTGACAATTCCTGGTAGGGTTTGTTGTTACAATGAGTGAATAAGTAGGTAGTGTTATAGTGTTGGTGTCATCATTCTGGCACCCGAAATGAAAATTAATTTAATGAGTAAGTACTAATGTCTAGTGTCTAGGTATAGACCTAACAAGTAGTATTGTAATAATCTATTTACAATAATAAAAAATAAAAATAAACATAACGAATGGCCAAGTTTGAATAAATACCTTTTAATTATGTGCAAACCGCTTTTAATAATGACTATCGCAACTATAAACAACTGGTACCCTGGACCCTCGACTCCGGGCTCGAGTTACTTTTTTATTTTTTTTATTTTTTTTTTTATGTTATGGAGAAGGCACCCGAGCACTCAGGCCACCTGATGGTAAGTGGAATCTGAGACCCATAGACATTTGAATTCTCAAGACTATAATCCTAAGACCTCAAATGCGTTGCCAACCCTGAGGACTAAGATGGAATGCCTCTATGCTAGTAATTTCACCGGTTGTCTTATCCCCACACCGGAACACAACAATGCGAACACTGTTTCTTGGCGGGTGGTTAATGGGTAAGATGGTGGTAGCGATCCGGACGGACCCTGCACAGGGTCCTACCACCAGTACTACCACTACTTTAGACAACTATTGAAATTAAATTGAATAACAATTCATTCCGTACAACTACATTCTTTAGCATTCCGACGAATTGAGAACCTTTTTGTTTTTAGAGATGGTTAAATATGCCTCGCAAGAAAAAGATCGTTTATCTTCAAGGAAAGCTGGGCCTCTATTCTACTGCGTTATAACGATATCAGGTTTGACGTGTTTTAGGATCGTTTATGACTCGGCCGCCATTACTGTAAATGGTGTGGTGTGGTGGTGGTGGCATGTTTTAGTGGTGGTAGGTCCCTGTGCAGGGTCCGTCCAGATCGCTACCACCATCTTATCCATTAACCACCCGCCAAGCAACAGTGTTCGCATTGTTGTGTTTTGGTGTGGGGATAAGACAACCGGTGAAATTACTAGCATAGAGGCATTCCATCTTAGTCCTCTGGATTGGCAACGCATTTGAGGTCTTGGGATTATAGTCTTGAGGATTGAAATGTCTATGGGTCTCAGATTCCACTTACCATCAGGTGGCCTAAGTGTTCGTGTGCCTTCTCCTTAACATAAAAAAAAAACTGACATAAGAGTTATCAAAACGTTGACAACACGGAAACAGTTCAAAAGCGATATCGTTTTTACCGTGAAGAATCTTGGCCCTGATCATCCAAATATAGAAGATAAAGATACCTACAACCTATTTTTACAAGAAATGTGCAATTCATATATCACGGAATAAAATGTCGATAAACTAGTCGATATTTAATGAATCACTAGCACTGGTACATTTTTAGCCTTCAATCCGGTGTTTGCCAATAACTCAATTAACTTATAGGGTTATATACTTACCCCCTTACTGAACGTGGAATAAGCTTGGAATAGTTTATGCCATGCTTTGTCCTTATCTGTAATTGTGACATTTGCATCTGACAGAAAGTGACAAAGCATGGCATAAACTATTCCAAGCTTATTTCACGTTCATAAGTAAGGGGGTTAGCCAACTAACTTAATATTAAGGGCCGTAATACTAAGTTAAAACCTAATTCCCGCCGAAAGGGACAAGGCTATGTCTACTATAACTCTATCCCGTTCACAGGCTCCAATTAGGCAGGTTTGACGTTTCAGAATACAGCATTAATACAGTGCTTAGTAATAATTTTGAGGATGATAAACAGTCCAGAAACTTTGACAATATCGGCTTAAGTTCTGTTTGGTTCGCCGAGTTTTAGGGAACTGAGTCATAGACATTTAAAGGTATAATGTAAAATATGTACTGTTTATACAGGGCCTCCCACGGCTATGCCACATGGAAGGAAAATACCTTGAATATTGTAGATGGAACTTTAAACTGCATTGATAGATATTTATTTATTTATTTATTTATTTGCACACATGATACACACGATGATAGGTACATGGGACCCTGTCAGGGTATTGCAAACATTTAAGTATAATTTTAAAATTAGGTATTACAAATTACAATAGATCATAATTATATCATTAGGCGAGTTAGTGCATGCACTGCTAAAATTATCTATTACATCATTAAGGGCATGCAACTTTGATAAAAAGAGATATAACATAAAAACAATAAATATCACAGCACAATAATAAGTCATTTAAATTTTACTCGGGTGTCAACAATAGGTTTAAAATAATACATGTCATGTTAGTGTTCTAGGGTCACATCTGCCATAAATTCATTCCAATTATAATAACATTTGTCAATAAGTATTATTTTTAATTTATTAGAAAAAGCATTTAATTTATTTTCTGTTTTTACTATATCCGGCAATTTGTTATAGATTTTTATACATCTATAGTAAGGGCTTTTCTTGTATAGATCCATTTTAGGTGCCGGGGTTAGGTTTTGTATAAAAATGGTAAAATTTATGGTCTTCCTTTTATTTCTGACACTATGTTATTTAGCAAAAAATAATCCTTATGATGAAGCCTTTCGCTCGGTATGATAAAGCTACAGGGTAATTATTTTTCTCGTGTAACGGGTTCGATTCCCTGTTTAACCATGTAATTATTTAAATATCTATCAATGCAACTTAAATGGTTTTTTAAATTAAAATAATGTCTTCTTTCAGTAAAATGAATATGTGATATGTGATGTGTTATGATTGTATTTCAACAATTTTCAAGGTACTTTCCTTCCATGTGGCATAGCCGTGGGACGCCCTGTATATTATAATGTTATTGATTTCCTTTAAGGTTTTAACAAAATCAAAAAAAAAACAAAATCAAAATCAAAATCAAAATGTTTATTGAGTAAATAGGCCCCCATGGGGCTCTTTTACACGTCGGTAATATGAAGTGAATTTACTAGCGCTTCAGATAAGACCATCATTGCGGAGAAGAAGCGCCAAGAAACTCCAGCAGAAGGTCATTTTTCAAACATAAAGTACAGAAATACTTAAAAGTAAGTTACATTACAAGTACTTAATAAAGTAATAAATAATAATGATTAAAGCTTGAACAAATAAAATCAATACAAATGTAAGGCTAATAACATTAAACTAAAAATAATAAGTCTAGGAGAACAACACGACGAGGTGTCTACTTCAAAAGCCATAACTAGAATAATAAACTGAAGAACCAGAGACCGGACCCCACAAACAGCACCCGTTCAAGAGTATGACGCGTATCTCAGCCATCACCTCTCTCAACCATGTGTTCGGGAAGTGGCGACACGATTAATTAACTTGCAGTCTCAGTCAATCTCTCTTGACCATGAGGTTTAAGAGGATTGTGAAGCGATGCTCAAATTGCGTACCTGTCAAAAAAAAACCATTTAAATTTAGCTCCGGGCGATAACGTTTCTTACCCCCTAAATCAAGTCCAATTTCCACGATTTTTGAATATGTTGTAATTATTATGAAAAAATAGGTTTATAAATTTCCGGTTTTTTTTTATTTATTCCTTTTCAATAATTTTTTTTTTGGAAAGGAAAACGTACAGACGAATTTTCTTATCTACAACATATTCAAAAATCGTAAAAATCGGACGTCGTTTAACGGGAGAAAAACATCGCATTTTGTATGGAAACTTTTTGCCTCACAGTCCTCTTTGTCCGACGTTTGTACATTTGTTCTAAAGCTAACATAAATAATTTCGTCATAACATTAAGAGAATTAATTTAATAACGATTAATATGTGCTCCGCCTTGCATGCACTGCTATTCTGCACTCCTAAGCTAAAACAGTATGTCAGATTCAATTGCCAAAGTAGATTCAACCTTCTCTCGTTAGTAATAAGGTTTTGATTGCTACAGGAGACTTATTTGACATACTCCTATTTGGTTTAGCAGGGCAGTATTATTGACTGAATTTAACGCCGGCCATTATACCAACTCCAGCATGCAACAGCAGGTAATTGCATGAGTTGGTGCAGCCCAAGCGCAAAATTATGCAAAAGTGCAATATGCAAATACGTGTACACATAATAATTAAAAAATAATTAAGTTTAAACGTAACAACCAGGGCTCGGATACCGGTTAAATTTTCAAATCGTTATCATGTACTTGCCGCAAAACCTTTTCATTTCGGTTCCGTTCGCATAAACCGGTTAAAATAACCGGTTTCAGAAAACATGACTGCAATTATTTTTGAATTACCCAATCTTGAGCGGTTTCCCTTCATTTCTTGTCCCATGATCCCAACCATGTCTTCCTGGGGCGGCCACGCTTTCTATTAGCATTTTCCGGGAGCTAGACTTAGGCTCTCCTGGCCCAACAATAAGTCTGCATTTGAGCAACGTGGCCAGCCCAGTCCCACTTTAGTTGGGCAGCCTTCTGAGCTACATCCATTATTATTGTCTGGGAACGCAGCTCAGTATTCCGAATCCGGTCTAAAAGCCGAACACCGAAAATGCTGCGTAAAGTGGAAGAGGGGGAGAGAGGCCTTTGCCCAGTAGTGGGACATTCTGGGCTCATAATAATAATATTTTTGAATTAACCGGTATAGAGCTAAAAAACCGGTTTAACCAGACGTCACACACTATAAACAAGCGCCGTTTAGTGTTTTTATTCAGTGCAAAACTTTAAACCGGTTAATTAAGGTTAAAATAATGTTCTCAAAACGTTCGCGTTACCTGGAAAAGTTCGGAGCAAAACCGAAATAAACCGGTACTAAAAGGTATTTTTTAAAACCGGTTCCAAGCCCTGGTTAACCGGTTCAACCATGTTTTTCATTTGAGGACGTAGTTTTCAACTCGTCGGACGAATTATTAATCGGCAAGTTTAAGGTGGGGAGCTAATACACATACATAACATCACACCTTCATTCCCAGAGTGGGGTAGGCAGAGCTACAGAAATACCAACAACTCTAAATATACTTGTTTATGATTCTGTAACCACATTTTGCACAATCAGGCTAAGATGTTTACCAGTGTATTATTAGTGACAGGTTGCAAGCCCATCGCCTAACAGTACCACAAGCCCTCCTTAGTCCGGTTCCTATATTAATTCAAATTGATTAGGTTACTTCGAGTCGAAATTTGTCAGTTTTCACGTACAAAATGTTTCAAATTGTAACTAGAAGTAACCGAATCTATCCGCGGTTTGAATTTAGGAACCGGCTACCGGCTGTTAGTCGCCTCTTACGACATCCACAAAAAGACATAGAGTAGCACTATTCTAACCCGGCGACGGCGGAGATTCTCTTTCTTGGATTAACTCTTCCAACATTACGAGGAAGAAAGGGACAAATCACTCGGATTCATAATTTTCAACGGGATTTCCCGTAACAAGTGATAATTACTAGAAAAGCGTTGCGAATAGCGAGAAGTGAAAATATTCCATTTAAATTGTATGAAAAAACAGAAAAGGTAAAACAGCTGAGTTGGAACTATGCCAATATAACATTTTTAACTCCATAGGTATTAACTTACTTAGGAAAACGCTGTTAAAATCTCTCGCAATACTCACGGGCACCCTGTATATTCATAAAGATGAACAGTTTGCGTTTTTTTTCATATCATCGACATTGACCCATAAACTATTTTTATTACGGTATCAGCTCAACACTCGACTCGGGGCAACTCAACTCGCTTGAACTCAAAACTACCCGCAAACTCGAAACTTTCCAAACAAGGTCGACGTGGGCTATTTGAGATTATTAAAGCTGCAGCAGTATTAATAGGTGAGATAGCTTGCTACGTATGGGATATTACGTTTTAACTGTTTTTTTAATAACAAGTTAAAACAAAATTCAGGCCACACAACTTCAGACAGTAAAATAATGTTTCTACATAACATCACGCCTTAATTCCCAGAGAGGGGTAGCCAGAGCTAAAGAAATACCAACAAATCTAAAAAGACTTGTTGATAATTCTGTAATCACATTTTGCAGAAGTAAGCTAGGATGTTTACCAGTGTATTAGTGACAGGTGGCAAGCCCATCGCCTAACAGTACTTAAAGTCTTTAATCCATTAGTCCATCCATTAGTAGTATAATAATAATAATAATAATAATATCACAGGACAATCTCACACAAATTGACCTAGTCCCAAACTAAGCTCTAGGCTTGTACTATGGGTACTAGACAACGATAAACTTACTTATATAGAGAAATATATACTTAAATACATAGAAAACATCCAAGACTCAGGAACAAATACTCGTGCTCATCACACAATTATCTGCCCTTACCGGGATTTGAACCCAGGACCCCTAGCTTCGAAGGCAGGGTCACTCCCAACTAGGCTAGCGTGTCGTGTAATGTTTCTGCCTCTAATCAATTAGCCAATCACTGTTCTTGATTTACTACGACAGAGTTCTAAGAGTTCAGAGTTTTTCTTCACCGTATGAACAGAGCCTCTATTCTACTGGGTTAAAACGATATTGCGTTTGACGTGTTCAATGTATAAAAAACATATAACGAATTTTTCAAAGGAAAACTATGACGACTAAGTAGACATCATTGATACTTGAGATACAGGCGATTAAAGTGTTTATACTTACTAAACTCATCTAAGATGGCACCAATTGACTTTAAATAGAAAATTAGTTATTATTTGTTGATTTTTATGTTTGTCCTACTTAACGGCTTTGGAACCCTAGACTGAGCTTGGTCCGACATGCTCTTTCCCGGTTTTTTAATTTTGGTTGGTTATTTTTATTAAAATGAGACCATGTTACTTGTTGATTCTGTAAAAAAAACCGGTGCAGAGTCGGACTTGCGCACCGAGGGTTCCGTACAAACGTATAATAATTTAAAATTGATACGATAATTGGACAAACTTGACTTTGCCGTTGAAGAACTGTTTAGATACATCGACATGAGTCGCGGTTAGTTTACCAATTGCAAATAAGTTTGCAATCGCATTTTTTTGTGATTGAGCTAGAAATTAACGATTTTTGTTTTTTCCTTTACTTGTGTTGTGAGACCTTCATCTTTCCAAATTTCAGAATTCTAGGTAAATGGGAAGTACCCTATAAATTTTTTGTACCCTAAAAATTCGTTTTTTGCGGCATAAACGGCCGTATCTTTTTTATGTTAACTTAGAAGTTTGATTTTTTCATAGCTTCAATGATAGCTAGAATGTAGACTTGATAAATGGTTTTAATTTAAATTTAATACCTTTACTATAAGGTTTTCGCTCTTTACTTTTTGAGGTAAGGAACCCTAAAAAGGCCAAACAAACGCTCTGGGCCTCTATTCTAACTCGTTTTATCTTCATACACAGATTTAGGTTACCGTCTTTCCTGTGGACACACCAAAAGTTAGCGTTTTTAAGGCCTAATTTTCTGGCTAAGCCCATTTCCGCAAAAACGCCGTCAGGACTGCTTTAGACCTATCATATAAAAACATAACTTATATGCACACAAGCTTTTAACTATTGACGGGTGATTCTTCGAGGTCGTGATTTTTATCTTATTCCTCTGTCGTATTTTTTTTTTGCTTATTTGAGTAATAAATATATTCTCCCATGAAAGTAGATTTATTTAGAAACATGAATATGGTTTTGGCACTCATTTTTATGAACTCGTAAAGAAAATAATTAACTTTTTAATTTTTTGTGCCCAGAGGAACAAGAAATTGACGACAGAGGAATAAGGATAGGTTTAAAATATTAAAAAATATGTGATTTTCTCGGTATTTAAATTACTTAAAAATAAAACAATGTGCAATTATTCATTGTGCTTTTAATCAATTCAATAAATCACATTATTCTTATAATCAGCCTTATTTTTATTAAAAAATATAAGAATGTATATAAAAAATGAAAGTACACAAGGCCGCATGAAACGATTCTGTGAATTTATTCTTAAAACAAATTAAAATCAAACTGTTTCAACAAAAAAGTTCAAATTTGTGTCATTAAATAAAAAAAAATATCATTATA
This sequence comes from Acleris holmiana, assembly GCA_949316455.1. Classification (NCBI taxonomy): domain Eukaryota; kingdom Metazoa; phylum Arthropoda; class Insecta; order Lepidoptera; family Tortricidae; genus Acleris; species Acleris holmiana. The sequence goes on along the minus strand of OX438782.1, from coordinate 1,354,081 downwards.
ATTAACAATAAGTAAAAGAATATGCTAAGAAATATTGTTTTTTTTTTTAAATAAGTATTTAAAAAAATATTTCTTAGCATATTTGTTACATATTGTTAATTTTAATGTTATTTATTTTTATTTAATGATACCCATTTATAATCGGTCTTAATAAAAATACAAACTGCACAAGGCTTCGTAATCGAAGTCAGTCGGTAAATTTTTAAAACTTAAAAAACTGTAAACATAGTAACAATAATAATAATCTAAATAATAAATAACAACATCGAAAATGAAAAAGAACTATGAAAACTGATGATTTTATTATTCCGCTGTCCATAACTCCAAAGCAATAAGGGACAGAGGAGTAAGAAAAAAATGAAAACAAGCTGATGGTACATAATACAAACATACTGGAAGGCTACCGTTAATGCTACGGTAAGATAGCACGTAAAGCAGTTAATCAAGCACAAGTTATATTTTTTAAATATTACACACGTGTTAAAAAAACTAACACTCTGTTAGTTTTTTTAAGAATGTTACTAAACCAAGGACAGAGTAATGATATATTTACCTTCGTAACTCCGGAGCGATGAGCATCAGCCGACACGTCCACCACCTGACACGTTCGAAACGCGACTAAAAACCGGCCCACGTGGGACTTTTCGCTATGTTTTTAAATATCTTTATGATACACCTGATCGAAGCCCGCTCCAGAGTAATAAGAATTTTACGGCGGACAAATGTTAAATCCTCAGTTATAAGAATAATATTGCATGTAAAAAATATTTGTTGATTTTTTTTAATTCAACAACTATTCTTCTTTGTATGTGGTCACTCAAGATATTGATAAAGTTGACTAAATTTAAGTTATTATCATATGATTTCAAGAAAATGGAGAACGGACACGACAGAGTAGTAAGAATAATGGGTTTTTTTATTTTTTTTGTCTATGTTTAGAATCAGTTACACAAAAATCGACCGATGTCCCAGTTAAACATGAATATCAGTCACCTCCTAAAAAAAAAACAACCTCCCCCGGACGTGAAAAATCTGGGCCCCGAAGAATCACCCTGACCACAGGAGAGACAACTTTTGTTTTTAAAAATGTGTATGACCCGTTAACACTAATTTCTTTTGATATGTCATGTTATCGTATTGTCAACCTTGATAGCTATACAAGGTGTGTTTGACCATGGGGCTTTAAATGTAGAGATCAATTCTACTCCTCAAATGGAACTCCTTTTGTTCTACGACTTTAAAAAATAAGGTAATTTTTATTTTTAATTTTTCATACAAAATGAATTAATTCACTGATTTTACTAGTAAAGTTTGAAAGTTTGATCACCTATAACTTACTGTAAATTAAGTTATTTTCTAAGTCGTAGAACAAAAGATGTAGCATTTGAGGAGACACACCTTGTATTTACACCCAAAATATTATATTTTTCTCAAATCAGTACCCAGCGTCGAAACTCGTAAGTAGATCTTGTATTGTTATGCTAAGTAGAAACCGATATGGTTGCCGGCGTGTCAAATATTATGTGATCGAGATAAAATATAGGTTTTCTTACGAAAGGGATTGGAGGCGATCGCTGAATGTGATTCGGTGTCAGGACCGGGGGAGATTGTAGGCAACGCATTATGGGGTAAGAGCTACGATAAATGGAGGAAGCTATTAAATTGAGAAAAAGTCTGGTAAAGAATCTTTTTTGATGAACTTGTTTCCATAGTTACACACATACATACATAACATCACGCCTTTATTCCCAGAGTTGGGTAGGCAGAGCTACAGAAATACCAACAACTTTAAAAAGACTTGTTGATAATTCTGTAACTTCCACATTTTGCACAATCAGGCCAAGAAGTTTACTAGTGTATTAGTGACAGGTTGCAAGCCCATCGCCTAACAATACTATGTACAAGCCCTTATTCCCTTAGTCGCCTCTTACGACATCCACGGGAAGACATGGAGTGGCACTATTCTAACCCGGCAATCACACGGGCTATCCATAGTTATCCATAGTTATCCATAGTTATTCCATAGTTATCGTCTGCTAATTAAAAAATCGGCCAATGGCGAGTCGGAGTCGCGCATGGAGGGTTCCGTACCACTATTTATACAACATTAGACACTATATACAATGTCAGGTTTGTTGCATGAGCCCTTAATTCATTTTCAGTATTTATTTTAGAATTGAATAAATATTCGTATATGTAAAAAAAAAACACTTTTGATGTTTTTAGTAAAAAAAACCTAGCAACAACAGAAATACATCATCTGTGAAAATTTTAACTGTCTAGCTATCACAGTTCATGAGACACAGCCTGGTGACAGATAGATAGACAGACGGATAGTGGAGTCCTAGTAATAGGGTCCCGTTTTTATCCTTTGAGTGCGGAACCCTAACAACCAACGAATCCTAATACGGTGAGTCTACGTTTTCAGAAGAAATCCTGTGGCCACCTTCAGAACCATCTGATCAGGTCTTAGATACCATATTATTGGAAAGTCCTCGTTTTTTAAAACTTCCGCTAATAATATTAGCGGCATCTGGTTTAAAATTGTATATCAAGATTTAACCCAAACAGAAACACGTGAAATCAAATGAAACCTCTTCTAATAAAAAAAGGTATTTTAGTTATTTCATTGATAATATTTTTAAAGTCGGTTAAGAAAGGCGGTTATCAATTTGACAAGTATGTATGTAATAGATTATACTTACCTGAAACATATTCACATGATAATTAATTTAGGTTTCCTAACTACGTACATAACATAACACCTTAATTCCCGGAGTGGGGTAGGCAGAGCTACCAGAAATACCAACAAACTTTAAAAAGACTTGTTGATAATTCTGTAACCACATTTTGCACAATCAGGACAAGAAGTTGACTAGTGCATTAGTGACAGGTTGCAAGCCCATCGCCTAACAGTACTACAAGCCTTTATTCCCTTAGAAGCCTCTTACGACACCCACGGGAAGAAATTAATGGAGTGCACTATTTTAACTATAGGAGTATATGTATGTATGCACTTCTCCGAAACTATGGATCGAATTGTGACAAAAAAACGGGCGTCCATCATTTCATCGAAACACCATTCATTGAATGTATCATTTCATCGAACGCTATTGTCTGCTGAAACTATAATGTTTTCAGGGTATCTTAAACATCTAACCTAACCTAACCTACGTAATTAATGTTAAATTTACCCTGAAAACATTATGTTTTCAGCAGAAAATAGCGTTCGATGAAATGATACATTCGATGAAGTGAGATTCGATGATGAGAAACAGTGCAAGTTTTATCAAAATGGCCGTAGTAATTTTCAAGATTTGGACTAATACGTGTTAGTGTGACGGCCTGGCGTATTGATCTAAGCTACGGGTGTGGTGTCAAAGGAAAAATATCTCAAAACTTTGGAAACATTCTAAAAAATATAGACTATTTAACTTATTTTACATACAATTTTTTTTTTACTTGTCTACTTTTCTTGCCTCTTCAAGAACATAAGCTTTGGTTATGCGTGAGGATCAAAGATACGCTTCAGCTGAACAATATCCAACCGTCAGTTTTATTGAAGGGTCATATCATTTAGGGAAACGCAGCGGTAGAAAAACGTGTTTCCAGCAAGGAGATATTTATTGCATTCCATTTGCATTCTGAAACATTTCATTTATTTATTTAAAAAGCTAAAAACAATTGTGTATAGTGTCAATTTTGGTGAGTCACATTTGTAGGTAATCGATCAGGGCCTCTATTCAACTGCGTTATAACGATATCGTTTTTTACCTGTTTCCGTATTGTTAACGTTTTGATAACTCTTATGTCATTTACAATAATGGCGACTGTGACATTTAATTTAGAAAGAAGGGTAGAAAACATATTCAAAACAGGGATAGCACGTTACTCGATGCGCTCGCTATTCCAGTCCACTTTCGGATGTTGCGGAACCACAACTTGTTAAAACTTGTCATGAGCACACTATCCTAAATACATTCTGATTTAGTCACTAATTCCAGACTACGTTATAACCAGTTTAAATTTAACTGTGTAGATTAAACTTGTATGCGATTGTTTACGCTACGTAACCCCTAGTTTGTAGGACGAATATTAACCTAGTTGCATGGCTGAAGAATACTGTTAGAATCAGAATAATCTTTATTCAAGTAGGTTTACAAATAATAAACTCTTTTGAAACGTCATAGTAGCGACTTAGCCTAAATTGACTGCAAGTTCAAATCGCGACCGATCAGAAAAGAACCTGTAAGAAACTCTGTCGGATGTCTTTTTTTTTCGACGTTCGCAACCTTTTTAAAATATCTGGAATAACGTACAGGCATACAGTTATAAAAATGGGTCTACATATCCATACTGTCTGTCTGTCTGTTTGTTACGCATTCGTGGCTAAACTTGTGAACCGATTTCGATGAAATTTCGTATAGACATAACTGATGTCAAAGGATACTTTTTACTCCGAAAAAAGGACAGTTCCCGAAGGAATAGCGATAAATGATTTCTACGCAACAGCTAGTTAGCTGTAAAAATCAAAAAACAAAATGAAATGTTAAAAATTCGTATGCTATGAAATGACTCGCTACAGTGTTTTATTTGCTATAAAACCAATATTTAAAACATTGAGTAACTATGATTTTCAAATGCGTAACATATATACAATTAAAATCTGTTATTGTTTTTTTTTTAATATACATTTCCTATAAACTTGATTTGACCTTATATTCAAAATCTAGAATATTTACAATATCTAATCGTTTAAATACTAAATACTATAATAATATATAGTAGGAAATACTATATAGTAGGACATCAAAATTTCAACCGACTAACTTGTTTTCAGGCCCCTGCAATATGTTTTCAGAACGTTTCAGGCCACCGTCTCGCAGTTTACGCTATAACCTGAAAATCCATGTTCATGTGTTTTCAGTACAACTTACAGGCCTCTGAAGTATTTTTTTTTCAGTATATGGCGAATTTTTCAAGAAGGGTAAAAGAGATAACATGATTAGAAAGAGACAACGACACTGAGAACCTTCAAGAAGCGGGTGAAAAGGATAACAAGATTCGGGATGAGACAGTAATAGGTACGTAGAACATTGCAGACCCGTGAGCTATGGGCCCATGGACATAACGATTATAAACGAGGTTGTAATATGTAGAACTTTCCAGCAACGAACTCTCTAGATCGTCCTCGGCGGGAAGTACATCGGTCATTCCAGAAGGCAAACTGGGAAAGTTGGGAATTGGGAGTATAAAAGGTGGAACGATTGCGGCTACGAACATTCTTTACTTGTATAGCTAACAGTGAGAATAAAAGCGAATCGATCGATCGAACCTTATTTGCAAGAATTCGTCTATAAAAAAAAAGCGGCCAAGTGCGAGTTGGACTCGCCCATGAAGGGTTCCGTAGCAGCAAGTAACATAAAATAAAAGTTCCTTGTAGCTTTGATCAATGTTTATATGACGTATTACAAAAAAAACTACTTACTAGATCTCGTTCAAACCAATTTTCGGTGGAAGTTTGCATGGTAATGTACATCATGTATTTTTTTTAGTTCTATCATTTTCTAATTTTAGTAGTTACAGGGGGGACACACATTTCAACACTTTGGAAGTGTCTCTCGCGCAAATTGTTCAGTTTAGAAAAAAAATATGCTAGTAACCTCAATATCATTTTTGAAGACCTATCCATAGATACCCCACACGTATGGGTTTGATGAAAAAAAATAATTGAGTTTCAGTTCTAAGTATGGGGAACCCCCAAAATTTATGGTTTTTTTTCTATTTTTGTGTGAAAATCTTAATGCTGTTCACAGAATACATCTACTTACCAAGTTTCAACAGTGTAGTTCTTATAGTTTCGGAAAAAAGTGACTGTGACATACGGACGGACAGACAGACAGACATGACGAATCTCTAAGGGTTCCGTTTTTGCCATTTGGCTACGGAACCCCAATTAAGTAAGTGCGTTAGTTTACTAACGCACTTGTTCTTCTTCGTCTTGCTCCTAATTACCTACCCCCAAGTACGTAACAATTTCCTCCTATTTTATAAAGTTGGTTAAACTATATATGATTTATTACACTTAAGTTCGTTCGATCCGCCGCTGTTGTTCATTTCCATGCCTCTTTACCATTCACATTTCATTTTAAAATTAAAATTGAACTCACGCCAGTTGTTGACAACGTTTTACAAATTCAAAAAATAAAACATCCGAGAAACGGTTCATTCAGTGCGTGATTGATGGCACGCTGTTTATCGTTTTAAATTTTTCTCCGGCGCTAACAATTTTCGCGCTTTTGTTCGAAAATTTTCGGGGCAATTTCGTTTTCAAAATGGCGGCTTAATAGGGGCTAAAATGGCTGGTGTTTCGTATTGTTGGCTCGTTATATAAACGATATTCATTCAAAAAGCTTACTTAAGGAAAGTGGGGGATCGGAGGTGAATCTTTTACGTTGTTGGCGTAATGGATGCGAGTTAAGAACCTTAGAAAGTCATCAGCATTGAGGTGTTGTATAGATAATGTAACGTAATTTTAAGGTTATTTGCTTCTTATTATGCATAAGGGGATGCTTTTAATCGGAATGCTATACAAAATAAGATCAACATTAACTTATAAAGACTTGAGTAGTAGTTGTATTATTCAGATAAAATAAATCTCGTTTATTCTGTTTTTTTTTATGGTAAAAAGTGGTAGTCAAGCAAGCGGGACACCTGATGGTAAGTGATCCCCGCGACCATAAACATCGGCAACACTAGAGGAATCGAAAGTGCGCTGCCGACCTTTGAGAAAATAGTAGGCTCGTTTTTTGAAGTTCCCAAGTCGTAATGGTTCGGAAACAGACGACGCGAGCTGATTCCACAAAGATAAGGTGCGTGGCAAAAAGGCTCGCGATAAACGCACGGTGGACGATTTCCAACTATCAAGATGGTGTCGATGAAATGACAGTTTGTTACGAGTTGTACGATGGTGGAATTCAGCCGCTGGTATTAAGCCGAATAATTCCTCGGAGCACTTCCCGTGGTAAATGTGGTAAAAGACATAGAGGGAAGCAACATCTCTCCGCAGGGCCAATGGATTCAGTTTTTTGAGTACCTGGACAATTAATTTGACACATCGAGCAGCTCTGCCCTTAATATCATCGGTTAAAAATAATATTTGAAAATAATGAACATATTATCTCATTATTCCTCAAAGTTGAAGTAAGTACATTAGGTAAATGACATCCAGTTAGCTAGGAACGTGAACGCTACGTAGTCCTTCTATCTTATAATTTAGTCCATTATTTTAGGCTGACGATAGCTGGCCCTAGGCAAAAAGTATACAAGATCAGACTGTTTTAATTTGAACTTTACACACAAAACTTAGACTTCACTTTTGAATAATTATATTGGACTTGAATTCAAGACTTAAAGAGCCATCATGAAGACGGACGGAACTATAAAGGTTTCTTAGTTGGATTTTTTTAATAGAATATTATAAGTTTCAAAGAAATCTGTTAACAGGACTATTAAGTTTTTCATAAAGATCTTTGATGGGTTGAAAAGTATGTTTTTAAAGTTAAAAGTGGACTCTTAGAAAAGTTAATTAGTTAAGTATAAGGATCACGTGCAGGGTTTAGTGGTGGTAGGACCCTGAGCAGGGTCCGTCCAGATCGCTACCACCATCTTAATAATATCTATTAACCTACCGCCAAGCAACATTCGCATTGTTGTGTTCCTGTATGTTGATTAGACAACGGAACCGGTAGAATTACTAGCTTAGAGGTATCCCATCTTAGTCCTTAGGGTTGGCAACGCATTTGAGATCTTAAGTCTTGAGAATTCAAATTCTATAGGTCTTTGATGGTAGATTTCACTTACCATCAGGTGGCCTGAGTGGCCGTGTGGTTTCTCCTTGCCATATAAAAGATTACTACCAGGTCACCGTTTTCCTTAAACCTGCCGTCACAGCAATGCTCTCCATTCTGTCAGTCGCGTACGTCGTGCGCTAGTGCTTGCAATTAATTCTTACTTATTAATATTCATATTAATTTAATCATTGTCATCACAAGTGTAAGTGTATTTAAAACTTATAATTAAGTAAGGCCATGCGATCTGACTACAATATTATAAAAATAAAAATAAAATAAATAAATATTAGGAGACCATCTCACACAAATTGACTTAGGCCTGTAGCATGGTCGCCTTTATCGATGTGGATAAACGTGGATAGCACATCTGTCACCTTCTGATCAGTATGTCAGTGCGAGAGTGACAGATGAGTTATCCACGTTTATATAATAGTCGCCGTATGGTTGCCAGGTTAGAATAAATAAGAGGTGACTAAGGGAATAAGGGCTTGTAGTTCTGTTAGGCGATGGGCTTGTAACTTGTCACTATAGCCTGTTTGTGCAAAATGTAGTTACAGAATTATAAACAAGTCTTGTTGGTATTTCTGTAGGTCTGCCTACACCACTCTGGGAATGAAGGCGTGATGTTATGTATGTATGTATGTAATAGTCGCCTATTACAAGGTACTTATTTTTTTTTAAGTTTTATTTATATGAGTTGACGCTTAGATCAAAATATCAATAAATAAATAAATAGATATCAGGGGACAATCTCACACAAATTGACCTAGTCCCAAACTAAGCTCTAGGCTTGTACTATGGGTACTGGACAACGATAAATATACTTATATATAGAGAAATAAATACTTAAATACATAGAAAACATCCAAGATTCAAGAACAAATATTCGCGCTCATCACACAAATATCTGCCCTTTCCGGGATTTGAACCCAGGACTGCTGGCTTCGAAGGCAGGGTCACTCCCAACTAGACCACCGTGTCGTCCACTACTTATAATAAACCTTAGCCGATACATAATTTTTTTACCTTTTATAGGTTTTTTATAAATAATGTTACGAGTAGGTATGGTTAGGTAGGTAGGTAGATTAGAATCGACGCGCCTACTCAAGGACACCTCTATTGTTAACGGGTTCAATCAAGTTCAAGGCCAAGGCCGTCGCTATTGTAATACAAGGCCGCAATGAGTAGAACCTTCCATTATCGAACTATCGAGCGGGTCAAGGTCCATCGGTCGTTCGAGAAGGCATTCTGGAAAATTCGGCGATTGGGAGTTTAAAAGGCGAGGAGTGCGTGCGGCGATTCATTCCTTACTTGGAGAGCGAACAGTGCGAACGAGTGAACCGAGCGATCATCCAAGTTTATTGTGCGATAATTGTTTATAACGATTAAGTGAGTGTGTTAATTAAGTCTAGCTTTTAATTATCGGTGTGTTTGTGCATTTCTATCAGTTACCTACCCCCACGTACGTAACAATAATTAAGAAACATGCTCCATATAGATTTTGAAAGGTATATATCATTGAATGTATGACAAGAATACGATTATAGGATTTATCCAACTCCAGATCCTAATCCGGCCTGAAACTAGATCTAAGCGATACGCTCCCAGATTGCTACTGCGTCTCTAACGCTACAGAAACGAGCACCTGATTACTAACAGAGCTGTACAGTCACCCGCGAAAATATATCGAACATAGCGCTTAAAAATATCTGACATGACAGATATTTTTGGGTTAAATTTTGGGTAGTATATTATTGCTAGACTCTGTAAAATTGAGAAAAAGACGCTAATAAAAAAATCTGCCTTGGTATGTTAAAAATGTTGGAAATAAATAGGTTTAAATCACCAGTGAGCGGAACACGCTGCCGCGGGACAGTTTTTGACATAGTCGGAACTATAATTCGTCTATTGCATATTCCAACGTGAGTATAAAGAACTAAAATAAAAGGTTTAAAATAAAAGTATGTTTAGTGTGATTTGAGTCGTTTTATTACAAAGCACCTTAATCCCCGGGTGGCTGTCATTTTAGTAATTTTTGACACTAGTTCCCGTTTGACGTCACTTGACACTAAGTCCCGTGGCAGCGTGCTCGGCCCACATGTAATGCCGTTTTGCCGTGCCCATCCGTGTTAAAATAGCATCTCCTTGTCTTCCCGTGCCTTTTGTAAGAGGCAACTAGCGTACCTTCACAGGGAATTTGTTAACAGAGAAACTTCTGTACGTACTATTACTGATTCTGTGGTAATGCTGAATCTATATTATTAGCGGCGGCCATTACTGTCAAATAAATGAGAGATATCCAAACGTTAACTACACAAACATGTCAAAAGCAATATCTTTTTTAGGGTTCCGTAGTCAAACTAGGAACCCTTATAGTTTCGCCATGTCCGTCCGTTGGTCCGCTGCCTAGCGCAGACTCATAGTACTAGAAAGGTGTAATTTGGCGTGAATATACATATTAGTCACGCCAACACAGAGTAATATAAAATGTAAAAAAATGCCCGGTTTTTTTTGTAGAACCTCAGTCCTGGTGAAATTATTAACAAAGAAGCATTTCATTCTCGTCCTCAGGGTCTGAAATGAAATGCAGTCTTGAAATCGTAGTCTAGAGAATGCAATTGGTGTTATCAGGACCGGAATACAATTTTAATCGATTTTTGCCATACCGGAACACCACCCCAGTATGGTTGGTTGGTTGGTTGATGGATTAGAATAGTGCCACTCCATGTCTTCCCGTGGATGTCGTAAGAGGTGACTAACAGCCGGTTCCTATATTCAAACCGCGTATAGATTACTTCGAGTCTAAATTTGACATAATTTGTGCGTGGCAACTGTTAAATTTGTACTCGAAGTAACCTTATCTATCTGCGACTTCCAGACATAAGGGAATAAGGGCTTGCAACCTGCCACTAATACACTTGTTACACATAAAATAAAATATGCTGCAGCAATATACCGACTCACGAAAACCATTTTTTTACAATGACAAAATCCATCAATTCTTTTTTACTCTGACATTCGTCACATTCAAATTACATTTTTTTATATATGTCCAGTGTAGACTATCTGCAACATCCTCCAAACCACAAAGAAAATAATATACAGGAAAAACATAACAACCCCTCCTCACTCGACAAAAAAAACAATTAACAAGTAATTAATAAAAAACAAAAGTACTAAAAACTCAGCGTAAAGTAAAAGTACTAAAATCCTATTTAAGACTGTAGGTCTCCTTCATGTTTGGCCTCTTCAACTTTTTGCTCGCACCTTGTCCGTATCGAGATCCATCTCTTTTTATATGCCTCCGCCTCGTCTACTATCTTCTCGAATTCTTTTTCGTTGAATATTTCCTCCGAGTCCAAAGCGAGGTTGTAGATGTCTCGGTCTACTGCGAGCATTCTTTCAGCCACGTCTCCCAAGTACTCGTAGTCGCTTTTTACATCGGCCTTTGCGTCCTCACTTATTTATATTACTTTGCCGATCGTGTAAAAAACTCGCCGCAGCTCGTTCCGTTCCCGAAGAAATCGGCCCATTTTATTTAGTCACGGTCGCCACTAATGCTACACATAAAATAAAATATGCTGCAGCAATATACCGACTCACGAAAACCATTTTTTTACAATGACAAAATCCATCAATTCTTTTCTACTCTGACATTCGTCACATTCAAATTACATTTTTTTATATATGTCCAGTGTAGACTATCTGCAACAACACTGGTCAACATCTTTGCCTGTATGCAAAATGTGGTTACAAAATTGTCAACTTTTTTTAGTGTGTTTCGTAATTCTGTAGCTTTGCCTTCCCCTCTCCGGGAATGAAGGCGTGATGTTATGTATGTAACTATACCACCACTATTCTTAAATTCTAAGAATTAAATAGTAACGTCATCGCGGTTGACTGTACCAAGAGCCAAGTGACACAAATGAGCCCCAATGGGAACTTAACTCGTTTTGCCACCTGTGCTCGTCTGCTATCCAATTAGAGGCGTCTTAAATGGCTACGCTATCCAACGACACAGGCATTAATTTACTGAAACTACACTTTGAGCTCTGAAGTCGAACCGATTATTTAAATTTGTGGATCATTTTAAGCTGGTTTTGTTGTACACGTTCGGTATGTTTTGAAATCGGCTGTTATTACTGTTAAGTAAAATTAATAAGTATCATAAAGTTGACAATATGTAACATTTTAATGGTGGTAGGACCACCAAGCAACAGTGTTCGCATTGTTGTGTTCCGATGTATGAAGGTCTTTGATTGGTTAAAAGTACGTTTTTTAAGTTAATAGTGGACTCCTCGAAAAGTTAATTAGTATAAGGATCATGTGCAGGGTTTAGTGGTGGTAGGACCCTGTGCAGGGTCCATTCGGATTGCTACCACCATCTTATCCATTAACCACCGGCCAAGCAGCATTCGGATTGCTGTCTTCTGGTGTGGGGATAAGATAACTGGTGAAATTACTAGTGTAGAAGCGTTCCATTTTGGCCCTCAGGGTTGGCAACTTTTAAGTGTGTTGTAGGTACATAGCATGAGTAAATTGTTACTTCGAGCGCTGTCTTGCCAACAAACTGCGGTGTCAGTTTGGAGAGGAAAACAGTAAATGCAAAATGTCTAATTGAAAAAAAAAACACAGTTTAAATATATGTATTACACATAAGCTACATAACAACCATTAAACCAAAGCAGCATTTAATCTAACTCATTAAACTTCCCAAAAAAAGATGGCTGACTCTCTCTTTCGTAATTAGAAGCGGGCTCGCTCTCACCACAAGTGTCGCGAAGTGTCGCGGAGTATCGCTCTAGCGACACTAATTGCGTAGCGCGGGTGTTCACGGGAATGGAGTTATGGCTAAAGTACATTGTGCTAGTTGGCGTAGTCAAATTTAGTTACTGCGATACAGTAGTTGAGTTTCTTCGTATTTTTTTTATTTACAGGGCACCTGATTATTACCTGGCCCGTGTGGTTACCGGATTAGAATAGTGCCACTCCAGGTCTACCCGTGGATATCGTAGGAGGTGACTAAGGGAATAAGAGCTTGTAGTACTATTAGGCGATGGGCCTGCAACCTGTCAGTAATACACTGGTAAACATCTAAGTGGTTACAGAATTATCAACAAGTCTTTTTAGTGTTGTTGGTGTTTCCGTAACTCTGCCTACCCCGCTCTGGGAATGAAGGCGTGATGTTATGTATGTATTTACGTAGTACTATCTCATTCACCGCCTTTTCTTTTATTATACTGTATGTAGATGAAAAACAGCTTGGATCGCAGTTTTAAAGCAATATACAGAAAAGACTGTCAGAAAGCCGGTAAGGGCGGGTATTTGTGTGATGAGCGCGAATATTGGTTCAAGAGTCTTGGATGTTTTCTATGTATTTAAGTAGTTTTATTCTCCGTATAAGTAAGTTTATCGTTGTCTATAGTATCCTTTGTATAAACCTCGCTTAGTTTGGGACTAGGTCAATTTGTGTGATATTGTCCTGTGATATTTATTTTATTTTCTAGAAGGACGTAGCGAAACTATAACATGACAGTTACACTACGGTCCCGAATAGATTTTTTTACCCAGAAATCACAGCCTAGTAAACTTATGGGCCTGATTGTGCAAAATGTGGTTACATAACTATAAACAAGTCTTTTTAGAGTTGTTGGTATTTCTATAGCTCTGCCTACCCCACTCTGGGAATGAAGGCGTGATGTTATTTATGTATGTATGTATGTATGATTATTATGTAAATTCTAAAGTTCATACATTTGTTACCAAGATTGCAAATACAATGTCGATGACAAATGACATCCGAGATCCGAGAGAAGGATATCGTAGCAGAGGTAGACCCAAAAAGAGATGGCGGGACGACCTGGACGCGTTTACTGCTTTTTTATGTTAAGGAGAAGGCACACGAGCACTCAGACCACCTGATGGCAAGTGGAATCTGAGACCCATAGACATTTGAACTCTTAAGACTATAATCCTAAGACCTCAAATGCGTTGCCAACCCTGAGGACCAAGATGGGTGCCTCTATGCTAGTAATTTCACCGGTTGTCTTATCCCCACACCGGAACACAACAATGCGAACACTGTTGCTTGGCGGGTGGTTAATGGATAAGATGGTGGTAGCGATCCGGACGGACCCTGCACAGGGTCTTACCACCACTAAAAATATGCAATAGCAATGTGTGACTGGCGGGAGCACGCTCTCCATAGAGATGAGTGGAGAGACAGATGGGAGACCTTACTTGAAAGGATACAAACACAGGCTTGAATAAAAAAACTGTCAAACTGGCTTAAGGTGGTAAACCTTTTAAAGTCAATGGTATTTATTTGGTTTTTCTCCTTAATTGTTCTTTGAATTCACAGTGCTGTTACTGTTACGCAGTGTTTTATTTTAATATAAATAAAATAATAATATACTAGCAGGAATAGTCTACTGTGCAGACAGTAACTCGTACGGTGTGCTCTAACCTTAACAATCCGTTGCGTAAGGCGACAGTTTTGTAAATGACGTTAAGTTTGTTTTGTGTTCTTACTAATTTGTAAATGAGAATTTTAGTTCGTTAGTTTGTTTGAAATATCTGTTTCGTACGTTGAAATTTCTGGCACTAAAGTATCTTATACATACATACATAACATCACGCCTTCATTCCCAGAGTGGGGTAGGCAGAGCTGCAGAAATACCAACAACTCTAAAAAGACTTGTTGATAATTCTGTAACCACATTTTGCACAATCAGGCCAAGAAGTTTACTAGTGTATTAGTGACAGGTTGCAAGCCCATCGCCTAACAGTACTGCAAGCCCTCATTCCCTGAGTCGCCTCTTACGACATCCACGGAAAGACATGGAGTGGCACTATTATAACCCGGCAACCACACGGGCTTCAAGTATCTTATATACTTACCGTATTTGACAATGAAAAGAGATGAGTGTTAATGTGGTTACAGAATTGCCAACCACTCTTGTTGTAGTTGTTGGTATTTCTGCAGCTCTGCCTACCCCACTCTGGGAATGAAGGCGTGATGGGGATGACTTTTTAGGGTTCCGTAGTCAACAACCTTATAGTTTCGCCATGTACGTCTGTCCGCGGCCCGTCTTTCCGCGACCAATTATGACGAATGAAGATGATGAATGATTGAATGAATGAATGAATGATGATTATCGGTCTTGATTAGCAGTAAATTAACTCTCAAAGACAAAGTACAGTTGGCACTAAAAGGTTGTTTTAAAAGTGATTTTTGTTACAGAAACTTATTCCTTATTTTTCCTTTAATAATCATCTTAATGGCACTCGTCACGCCGTAACAGTGACCAAACATCTTCCCACGTCTATTTTCTATTAACTGCAATAGACTTCTCTTTTTACTATGTTAGTACTACCTCCATGTCGTCCCGTGGATGTCGTAAGAGGCGACTAAGGGAATAAGGGCTTGTAGTACTGTTAGGCAATGGGCTTGCAACCTGCCACTAATACACTAGTAAATAGCCTGCTGCCAAATATGGTTACAGAATTATCAACCAATCTTTTTAGAGTGGTTGGTATTTCAGTACTATCTCATTCATCTTCTTTTCTTATATTATAATGTATGTAGGTTAAAACAGCTTTGTTATTTTGATTGCAGTTTTAAAGCAATATAAAGAACAGACTGACAGAAAGCCGGTAAGGGCAGACATTTGTGTAATGAGCTCGAGTATTCCTGAGTCTTGGATGTTTTCTTTGTATTTAAGTGTATCGTTGTCTTACCCATAGTACAAGCCTAGAGCTTAGTTTGGGACTAGGTCAATTTGTGTGTTTCTTTTTTTTAGAAGGACGTAGTGAAACTATAACATGTCAGTTACACTACGGCCCCGAATAGATCTTTTTAGCCAGAAATCACAGCCTCCCATTCAAAAAGTCTCTGAGTAACAAACCGCCATGCGAGCGGTATCCGAGTATGATACAAAGCCCGTAAACAACATATGTCCGCAACTGTCGATACCCTGAATTTACGGCGCGACACTGAAACATTGCAGTGGATTACCATATTCCTGGAGAGATGTCATTGGTTATCGCTGTGCGTGTTGTTATAATATGTAAGGCTTCTTTTCAGAATTATGGTAAGAGGTAAAACCGGGCAATAGCACGTAGGACCACGCTCAGTGTAGGGTTCCGAAGCCGTTAAGTACTACAAACATAAATCAACAAGTAATAACTAATTTTCTGTTTAAAGTCAATTGGTGTCGTCTTAATATTTTTGAAAGACTTATCCAACGAGGTGTCGTTTAGTGTGGGGTGCCACACTAAAGGGTAGACGGGAAAAAGAATACAACACCACGTCACGGGAACATAAAAAAAAAAAAACATTTGATTGTACCCCTTTGTTTGCGTGCCTAATATGCATGTTCATGCCAAATTACAGCTTTCTACTACTAAGAGACTCTGCGCTAGGCTGCGGACGAACGGACATGGCGAAACTATAAAGGTTCCTAGTTTGACTACGGAACCCTAAAAAAAGATAGAGAAAAATTGATTGAAGAAAAAATTGCGAGTAGAGAGCACCTTGTGCAGGGTCCGACCGGATCGCTACCACCATGCTTTCCCTTAACCTACCGCCAAGCAGCAGTGTTCGCATTGGTGTGTTCCGGTGTGGGGACAAGACAACCAGTGAAAGTACTAGCATAGTGTAACACTCCTCCCCCCAGGCTACATAGAATCGATAAAAATATCCTACGTTGTGTAATTAATTAAATTGGCCAAAAAATAAAATAATGTGATCGTCTAGTTTATAATTATTTCTAAAAAATAAGGACCCTCTACGTTGTGTGATAAAATATCTTAATACGGATAAAACGGAATAAATAAGTAATCTCTAATCTATCGATAAATGTGACATTACCTATAATATAAAACAACAAACACAGTATTATGGTAAACAAAATTAGACTTATGAAATGGGTACGACTCACCGAGAATCTCCTTTGGTACCTGCACACTTACGACACTTGACGTATCGAACACTCCGGCCCGCTACTCGTAGGGCCTCCATATAACGGAGTGCGTATTGTTAAAATGTACAAATAGTAATAAAACTAATATAAGTCGGAAGTGACACTATGTAATTATATTCCCTACCTATAATGTCCTATAATACAATATAATATGGTTGCCCTACCTAAACCCCTACCGGAAATGAGGTCGGTTACAGCGAGAACCTATTTGATCTTATGATATGACGTACTTGTAATAATTAATTGAACAATAAATTTAAAAAAACCAAATCGGTTCTTACTTTGGATGGGGTTTGACCTCTTGCACCTATTCCTTTAACGTATGAATTCATGTCATACAACACTTTGTGCACCAGATCACTTAACAGAATGATAAATTGGGCAAGGTCATGGAAATTTAATGGTGACTAAAGAGGAATAATAATCTACTACTTTCCCGACGCAGCTGACACAGACTTGAAGTCAGTAGTTGTCTGTGATGTCCACTGTTATGTTTCCAGTGCGTATCAAGGGATGCGATCACTCTTTCTAACTTCCGACACGGGTCACGCTAGCGAGGATCGGTGATTCAAAAGGGGATTGATCTCTCTTAACTTCCAACACAGGTCACGTTAACGAGGATCAGTGATTTGAATGCGGTAAAACGAATGCAAAGGTATTTGTTTATGTCAAGTTATTCAGTCGTGAAGGACGTCTAAACCGCCGTGTGAATTCCGCTTACCCGGTGAATTTATTAAGCACTTCACAGGAGGATTTCTTTATTAATCACCATAACTGTACTCATCACTTGTTAAAATCCTTGAATGCCATGTGCATGACATAACCCAATCGTTTCGAGATAAACTTAACACTGAAATAAATCGAGACAAACACTTAGCTATAAGTAACTATTTCTAGATTAACTATATACTCCTGAGCTACTAGATATAAGTCATTGGCCAACTGACTGCCTAGCTTCTCTACTCACTACCAACTTTTTTCAAAGCTCTGAACCGACTGTCCTATCCCTAGGTTCCTAACCAACTGTCCTATTCCTTGGTTCCTGACCGACTCCCTCTACGTCCACTTCCAGATTCCATCCCCGAAGAACTCCAAATCCCTTCCTTTCTTAATTTTACTATATTCATTTTAACCAATCAAACTAACGCGGGAAACACTATGTAACCGCCCCCAAGCTTTGTGGTTATAAGGTTGTGTTTTGTTGCATCCTAAGACGCTAGTCCCTTATATTTTTTTATCTACAAACCCAACGCCGAGAAGACAATAAAATATTGTTTGAAGTTTCGCTATTATCTACTTGACAATAGATTAGCACATGTGCGTCCAGGCAGAGCCCATTCCTTCGAAGAACTGTGAAAGCACCGTCATAAAGTGTAATTTAACACTTGGTCTGTTTTAACAATCTAGCAAAAAATATTCATAGATAAAAGAAATTTGTCTAAATGACCTGCAGCTGCGAAGTTAAAATTCCGAAATAGTGTCCTTTGTTTGTTAGCGCAATATTGTTATAGGTAATTCTCAGTTTCCGAAGAATACAACGCAATCAATTTTACAATCTCACTTTAAAAAATAATGTTTATTATATTTCTATATCAATGTAATAGCGGGAATTATACACGCGTTACAATAGCAACCCAGTCACCGAACAAAAAAAACATGAGTACATACATACATACAACGAAAAACATTACCCTCCTTTTCTATTAGTCGGATAAAAATAAACCTATTCCATATTCCTTTATAAGCAAAAGATTTTAAGATTAAAAACAAAAGTATATTGTTTTGACTTGAGCCACTCGTAGCTTAGTCATAAAAGGACTTAAGTCAAAACAAGACTCATTCATTTTGAATCTTCAGCGCTTAAACTTACACAGGGATATGGAATGGGTTTATATGGAGGCAAGTTTATCAGAATAACCGAAGCTTAACTAAACCACGAATATCGAAGTCTGGTAGCCGAGAGACTACGCTTGGATTCAATCTATCGGTATTATTTGGAATTCCACTGCGGCGCAGGCAACGCACGCTACAATCGCTACACACAAGCCACATGGATCAATTGTTCCAGGCGTGTGTCGGTTTTACAAAAATGTCGAGTAATACTTACATACATACATTACACCTTCATTCCCAGAGTGAGGTAGGCAGAGCTACAGAAACACCAACAACTCCAAAAAAACTTCTTGACAATTCTGTAACCGCATTTTGCACAAACAGGCTATGATGTTTACCAGTGTATTAGTGACAGGTTGCAAGCCCATTGCTTCACAGTACTACAAGCCTTTATTCCCTTAGTCACAGGCCTTAATGTCATATGATAAACTCTTTCCTCGTTAATGTCGTCTCCTTCTAATCTTCTAATCTGTGCGGCTAGACAAGTTGCATTCGACAATCGTTAACGATTTTGCTTTCGATAGACAAATGTATGGAATGGAAGTATGCCACCGAGATAGTATGTACCACGTGACTTACGTCAATTGTATACATTTTCACTCGAAACATAATCGCTAACGATTGTCGAATGTAATTTGTCTAACTCCACTATGTCATTACGTGCTCGGAGACGTGTCGTGACACTTCAACCTGTGCCACAATACCGTCGGAGATACTTCACTGAACAAGCTATGAACCTAAGGAGTACTGGAAGAGCACTAGTTTAAGGCAAGGAAAAGACAAACGAGCACGCAGGTAGCCTGATGGTTAGCAGGATCTTTGACCCACTTGCAATCTCAAAACTGTCGTTTTTCGCTTTCGGCAACTATCTATAAATATTAAACACACGTTACGTTGGCCTAGTTGGGATTGAACCTGTCTCCGAAGCCAGCGGTCCTGGGTTCAAATCCCGATAAGGGGTAGGTATTTGTGTGATGAGCGTGAATATTGGTTCATGAGTCTTGGATGTTTTCTATGTATTTAAGTATGTATATATTTCTCTATATAACTATGTTTATCGTTGTCTAATACCCATAGTACAGGCCCAGAGCTTAGTTTAGGCTAGGTGAATTTGAGTGACATTGTCCCCTGAGGAAAATATCTGCCCTTACCGATATATGAAAGCAGGACCGCTGGCTTCAGAGGCAGGATCACTCCAAACTAGGCCAACGTGTCGTCATGTCATGTTTAGACTTTGACATTGTGGATTGCTTAGACAGTGTGGATTGTGCAAAATGTGGTTACGGAATTATCAAAAGTCTTTTTAGAGTTGTTGGTATTTCTGTTTCTCTGCCTACCCCGCTCTGGGAATGAAGGCGTGATGGTATGTGTGAGTAGGATAGCTTTGATCTACACATGTATCATAAGCAGAGGGTGGAATTTCTCATGGCAAAAATTGAAATGTCATTTTTCATTGTCATTGGGATTGAACATTTTGCTTTATTGACTTTTCCAGTTATCGATATTGTGTAATCACTAATCTCTTTGTTATTTTTGTTTTGCTTTTATATTAAAATGTAAATGTCATTATTGATTCGCATTTAGTTATTGTTTTCAACAATACGTGAAGTTTTAGGATTTAATTTGTAATTTTTAATTTGTTGTTATTTTTGTCTAAAACACGTCTTTATTAACGGTAAATAACAAATGAAAATATAGCTAAATTTAAGACATAGAACTATACAATAATAATGAAAACTACACCTAAATTTACCAAAAACTATATTAATCTAAAAGACCGCTACTAGTTAGAGGGCATTGTTAATATTGGAAAATTATTTTGCTAAGTGTAATGTATCGATAGGAGGTATATTTCTATTTGGTAAAAGATCTTGTGCTACGTGAATCAGAACTACTTGTCGATAGTCGATAAAATACTTCGTTCTATCCCTATGACATATCAATTTTTGCCATGAGAAATTCCGCCCTCTGATCATAAGTCCCCTGTAATTGCCCTTCGCCAGGATTGCAACATTTCAAACTCCTTCATTTTATTGTACATCCATGTTCCATGTTTCTTTGACGACGAATTTGTTTCACAAGAGTCTGTAGCTTCAAATACGGTATTCGGATTATAACTTGTTCGGTATTCGTGATATGTTTAGACTTCGACATTGTGGATATTGTGTACCTGAGAAGGATTTTAATGGTTTATAACTAAGTTGCGCGTGGCAAATATGTGGCAACGTAGACAGGTGGGCAAAACTAAGACGGAGATGACTGTACGATTTTAATTCAATCCTCAGCAATTGTCCAAAAAATGAATGAAGAGAGAAAAAATCGGGCAAGAGCATGTCGGACTATGCTCAGTGTAGGATTCCAAACCTGTTTCTACACCAAAAAAAAAACCAGTAAAGGAGCGTTACTTAGGTTCAACTTTCCGTTGAGAAGCTGTTTTTCGGTAATAACTCAAAATCAAAATCAAAATCAGAACGTTTATTCAGTAAATAGGCCCCATGGGGGCTCTTTTACACGTCGGTAATATGAAGTGAATTTACTAGCGCTTCAGATAAGACCATCATTGCGGAGAAGAAGCGCCAAGAAACTCCAGCAGAAGGTCATTTTTTCTAACATAAAGTACAGAAATACTTAAAAGAAAGTTACATTACAAATACTTATTAAAGTAATATATAATAATGATTAAAGCATGAACAAATAAAATCAATACTATCATCACTATAATAACTTAAAGGTATAAAATAAAATAAATGTTTTAAAAAACAAAAAACCGCCTTCAATAACGCAAAAAATAACTTTTTTTTAAATTGTAGGCACCTAATAGCTTAGTCCAACTGAAGTCGGCCACCACAATATTTTCACCAAAAAAGCTAACTTCAGTGGGACTAACCTATTAGGTAGGTGCCTACAATTTTAAACGTATTTTTTTTTTGCGTTTTTGATTACTTGAAATGCCTGAGACATGCGGACGGACGGACAGACATGCAGACGGACGGACGGACATGACGAATCTGTAAGGGTTCTGTTTATGATATTTTTGCTACAGAATCCTTAAAAAACCAGGATCGATAGATGATCTTCAATAAGTACGTATTTAAAACATTTTTTATAAACATAATGAGTTTACTTACTCACTTGGAAGCTTACACAAATTGAATAAACTCAAAATAAACTCTAGGTTTGTGTGGATACTAGACAGCGATAGTCATAATTTATTTTTAATTAAACAAAAAAAAATCCTCAAAGACATACAAAACTAGGTGTTTTTAACTCAGTATAAATAAAATAACATAGGACAGCACCTTTCATATAGGTGCAGGATTTTTTATCTATTTAACATGTAAATTCCTTTCAGTTATTATATCACTATCGAAGTTGCAAAAAACACACATTTTCCAATACGATGTGCGCATTACGAGCTATAAGTTAAAAAGGAGCGTGAAAAGAAGCCTTTATAAAGCAAGACCGTATTCACGACCGAACCGGGAATTTAAAGTTCTTGATTCCGAATCTGACCGCAAATCCGAGGCAGTGTCGAGGCAGCTTTGAGGCGCAATCGAGGCACGGTCGGGCAGTCTTGATATAGCCTCTGCCTCTATAGCATCCCAACTTCAGTAAGAAAGGGCATAAGAGCGTAAAACGGGAAAATGCTAGTATGCGCTGAGAGCTACGTGCTACGGAGAACAGGCTATCGGCTACGGCGTAGCGCTTGTAGCGATACTAATTGCCACTCGGCTAAATCGTATAGATTTTGACATATTGTTAACGTTATTATAGCTCTTATTGACAATAATGGCGGCTGAGTTAGAAAAATGCGATTAACATGTCAAGTGCAATATGAGTTTATTGAGAAAAATAGAGCCCCAGAAAATAATTTGAAAGGGATATTATGACAATCGCTTCTGTTTTGTGACAGCCTGTAACAGCCTAGCTCCCAAACGACGGACCAGTTTTTAGTTTTCCGTAGTCAAACTAGGAACCCTTATAGTTTCCCCATGTCCGTCCGTCCGTCCGTCCGCAGCCTAGCGCAAAGACTATTAGTACTAGAAAGCTGCAATTTGGTATGAATTTGCATATTAGTTACGTTAACAAAGTGGTTCAATAAAAAGTAAAAAAAAATAGGTTACCTCCCCTACTCGTAACGTGGGGATGAAAATATTAAGCTTTAAAGCGCTAATTTTTGTTAGACTCAAGTGTCGTCGTCGTCCTGTCGTCGAATCTAAAAAATCTGAAAAAAGAACTGACATTGGTTCTCGAGGTACAGGCGATTAATGTGTTTATACCTACTAAAATCATCTAAGACGGCACCAAATGACTTTTAATAAAAAAATAGTTATTACTTGTTGATTTTTATGTTTGTAGTACTTAACGGCTTCGGAACCCTACACTGAGCATGGTCCGACATGCTCTTGCCCGGTTTTTTTAAAAGAGTTATTTTGTCGGACAATAGGGGTGCCAATATATTGGAGTTTTATTTATTTACCTTTGTGAATGTACCTTCTGTGAATATTGTATTCGAATGCTAATAATAGCAATTCGCTAAGAACATCCCAATTTATTGTGAAATCAAAACAAACTGAAAGACAAACTATCCACTTTTCATTCCTTTAGAGTGTATTACGAACTAAACCCAAGATACCTTTCCTAACAAGTAAAACTATAAATTTCTATTTAACAAATAACGTTCTTTTGCTGCACCACAGGACAATATCCACTCTAAGGATTTATGTTATTGCGCGAAACGAAACGTCGCATGCGTTTGTCTTTTGCGAAACATTTTACAAAATTGCTACTCCTATATTTGAAGACACGTTGGCCTAGTTGGCAGTAGGGAATGCAAATAACCGGTTAATAACCGAATTTAGTATGCAAAAGACGGTTAATAATCGGTTCTATCTTAGCTCGTAAAGTACTTTTTTAAGACAGTATCGTTGAATTAAAATATTACGTAAATAAAATAATGTTGCCGAAAAAAACAATCTCAATATTAAAAGAAGTTTTAAATTTTTAACAAGTTTTGATTCTATATAAAATGTTAATAAACGGGTCAAAACTTAGTGTATTGAGTTTTAGATGCTTTTTTTTGCAGTTTTTCCTAATCCGTATCAATTAAACTCAATTCTGATTTTTATGAATGTTCTCTATTGTTACTAATTATTTGAATATTAGTATTTATGTTGACGATCTCTATGTAATTTCGTTTTTTTTTTAATACTACATTAATGAATAAATTTAAACTAATAGAAATTGATTTTGTATTCTAGTTTCTATACTGAACAAATGATTAGATTTCAACAAACAAGATGCTTGTTGTGAGATCATGAAAGGGAGATAATTATACTTTTCTTTTTTTATTTATTATCAAACTAAAAGTGCTTTACTAGCTGACATGAAAAGGTGCCTCTTTCATGTGTATAATGACTCACTTTCCAAGCACGAGAGCTAAAACTTGTATTTAACGACTAAACCCGCCAGTAAATCCGTGTTTATCATTGGACCGATCGCAAAACATCTCCGTAGCTCCCCATAAAAAATAACCTCACATGTTCCACTGTATACCAAAAGGATCCCACACTTTTTTGCTAATGTGCCACTTTGAACCCTATGTACATGTGGTTAGAGTTCTATCGATCCGATTGCAGTGTAGCAGCAAACCACTAGTCCTAGGGGAAATTTCAAAGCATTGAAGCGCAGTATTTATGCGATCCTGGTCTTACGAATAAAGAACGGGATTTACATGGAATATGTTACAATAGAAACTTTCCGATTTTTAACGTCTATCCCACTAGGCCAATTGAAACATCCCATATGGGACAAATGAGACGATTTCATCCCATCAGTCCCATAGTACAATTGGCACTAATATTTTTTTCGTAAAAGTACATGGGTGGAGCAACTTCTTGTGGTTGTTATTCTGTCCCGTAACTCAGGAGACAACAGTAATAGCGTTTCTTAGAAAAATGGTTTAATATACACTATTAAATAATAATATGATTGAAAGAAAACCCAAAAAAATGGGCTTGTCATTGCCACAAAAACTGATGTTTGGTGCATTTATAGGTATTTACTTTAAAATCATGTTTTAAGAGACGTCACGGAGCTGCATCGACTCTGTCAAATTAAATTTTTGGAGTAGGCAAAAATGCGACTTAAATTAGTTAAATTGGTTAAGAGGAATAGATTCATTATTGCAACAATTAATTCATGACTGTGTGATCATTGAATTAAGTGTAAAATGTCTATTATTGGTACCCGTCACCTAGAAGTATCTAATACCGGTACCGTCACCATAGTAACGAAAATAATAACGTATCCCATCGTACTCCACTGAGTTACGCTTGTATTTATTAGCATATTATACGTACACACTCAGTGGAATACAATGGAACCCTTTGTTTTATCGTAAAGAGACAAAAAAAACCGCTCTCATAACACACGTAAGCGTTTCGTATCAAACTCACAGATTTCTTTTCTCACCGCAGAAATAATATGCGTCGTTTGATGCCCTTCGGCGAAAAAAGTGGCCTCTCAATTTGTCATAATAATTTGTAAACCTAAATTTCAGATCAGGGCCTCTATTCAGGTGCGTTAAAACGATATCGTGTTTGACACGTTTAAGAATCGTTTATGTCACAGTCGCCATTATTGTAAATGACATAAGAGTTATCAAAACGTTGACAATACGAAAACAGGTCAAAAACAATATCGTTATTACCTTGTAGAATTCCAGCCCTGCTCTGTAGAAGTCTTAATTATTTTAAGCATGTTTAATATTGCATTCTCAAGACTTGGTAGTGTCAGTCGCAGTCTTGGGGGTCTTAGATCCCACCTGGTCATTTCGTCGGTGAAACTGCAATTCCACGTAACTAACAAATTAAATAAGTTGCAAAATACACCTTAACAGGTAAGTCAGTAAGGTACACTTTGCAACTTATTGAATTAGTTATTTACGCGGTATTGCAGTTTCACCGACGATTTGCCTTTTCCATACCGTAAATCTTTCAGAACTGAACTATAAGTATCGTTGTTTGTCCAAACATAAAAACATTAAAAATAATCTTTAGACTGTAAATTCGTTGCCAACACCTGAGGGTCTAGTCAATGCAAACTCCTGGTTCGTTCTTCTTTTTTACGCTAAAATTGATGTTTTTTTAACATTATAAAATGTTAAAATTTATTCTTCTTCATATTTGAATAGTCAGTGTCATTAACCACCCGCCAAGCAACAGTGTTCGCATTGTTGTATCCCGGTGTGGGGATAAGACACCCGGTAAAATTACTAGCATAACAACGTTAGCAACGCATTTGAGCTCTTAGGATTATAGTCTTGAGGATTCAAATGCCTATGGGTCTCAGATCCCACCTACCATCAGGTGGACTGAGTGCTCGTGTGCCTTCTCCTTAACATGAAAAATATATATATATATTTGTACAGATTAATTTCAGCGAAATCATTGTGACAGAGTGGTCAGAAAGTGTGACCGCGGTGTATTCCTTTATACATTGTGTATATTTCTCGCAATAATTACGCTTAAATAAATATAAAATAACAATGCAATTCAATTGCAACTGGAATGCCAGTATAGTTATTTGAATCTAAGTATTAAAAAACAATATTAAATATACTTTATTTTGCGGGCAACATGCAAATGACATGACAGGTGACGTGGTTTGTCGAATCGAGAATGTCATCCCATACATTTTGAATGATACGACTGGAAAAGAAAAACTTTAGAAGCAGTTGCATCGTGGCTAAGATGGAATGCCTCCACAATAATATTAATAAAAATAATACTTCTATAGTGTGAACTCAGGCACAGTCGCAGTTTGGTGTCCCACCACTTTACTAAATTAAAGTTTACTCCCGTAGTCCCGTGTGTGGTAAGGACATACAAATAAT
The DNA here is from genome assembly GCA_949316455.1 of Acleris holmiana. Classification (NCBI taxonomy): domain Eukaryota; kingdom Metazoa; phylum Arthropoda; class Insecta; order Lepidoptera; family Tortricidae; genus Acleris; species Acleris holmiana. Next base: position 1,327,454 of record OX438782.1, on the reverse strand, counting down.
AATATATTTTATTTCATAAATCATTCCCTATATGTTAGTGACAATGAGATTTAAAACTATGTTAGGCGGAGTTACATTACGTTAAAAATCTAATGTTATGCTAGTCATTTCACCGGAACACAATGCTGACAAGCGATATGTTAAAGGATGGTGGGAGCGAGCCGTTTGTTTTTTAAAATGTCTTAGTGTGGCAGACCGCTTACTTAGCCGACTGTACCTACAAGCCTCAGTGTGCTCCCCAAGGACTTATTGTTTTGTTAAAGGAGGGCTGCAGAGGCGTCGTAAAAAATGCATGCGTGTGGCGCGGCGCGGAGAGACCGCCTACCGTTCGTAGGTATGCAGTGTTGAAAGAAACGTAGTTTAAAAACCGGGCAAGAGCATGTCGGACCATGCTTAGTGTAGGGTTCCGAACCCGTTAAGTACTACAAACATAAAATCAACAAGTAATAACTAATTTTCTATTAAAAGTCATTTGGTGCCGTCTTAGATGATTTCAGTAGGTATACCTAAACACATTAATTGCCTGTATCGCAAGAACCAATGATGTCTACTTAGTCGTAATAGTTTTCCTTTTAAATTCGTTATAATGCGCTTTAATTTAGGATTTTTAGTATTTGTTGTTTTGTTTTTTGAAAATTTAACATTTATATAAAGTTATCTTAGAATAAACCGGTTTTTGAGCTACAAACCGGTTTATCTAGACGCAGTCGCACGATAAACAACCGCCGCTTAGGTTTCACTTAATTACAAAACTTTAGCTACATAACTCGACTCGCCGCTCGTGGATTAAACCGGTTAATTAAGGTTAAAATTAAAATGTTCGCGTTCCCTACAAAAGTTTTTTTTTTGTCATTGAGAAGGCAAACGAGCACACAGGCCACCTGATGGTAAGTAGAAACTGTGACCCAAAAAAAGCAAAAAAAGAAGAAGAAGAAAGAAGAATGAAGAGTGAAGTTTGGAGCTTAACCGTTTAAACCGGTATTCCACATACCAGTATCAACCGGTATTTTTTTAACCGGTTCCAAGCCCTTAAGGACTTAGATGGAATGCCTCTTTGCTAGTTATTTCACCGGTTGCCTTATCTTAATAAATATAATTGCGATTGTATATTAAGTAATCATTTAAATAATAAATGTCATAAACATGGCGTATCTAAATTATTGTTTATCCAGACTGCAGTGGAATATCTGTGACTCACTGCGATCTCGGTTCATGTTTTATGACTAAGAGCGAAGACATGAGAGAGTTTTCGTTTACGGCACCAAACATTCAAACAAGCAAACAGTCTGATCTAAAGACATTTGGAATTTGGAAACTGTTGTCCTGTGCCTCTATTCTACTACTTTATCACGATATCGCGTTTGACGTGTTTTAGAATCGTTTAAGTCACAGTCGCCATTATTGTAAATGACATAAGAGTTATTAAAACGTTGTCAATATGGAAACACGTCAAAGACGATATCGTTATTACCGTGTAGAATCCCAGCCCTGTGCGTTAATTGACGACTAGGTTGGAATATCTACTTGCTAGTCATTTCACTGCTGTTTTATCCACACACTGGAATACAACAATGCGAACGCTGCTACTTTGTGAAAGGTTAAAGGAGATAACGGTGGTAGCGATCCAGGATCTTTCACCACTGTGAAATAGAAGAAAGCCGACATCATTTTGTCTGTTACGTTTGTGTATTTATCACATCGCATCGCAGCAGAGTAAAAGATGGAATTTGTCGCCTACGGAAACTTTGGTTAGGTATATACGTTTGATTTATTTATAAGAACTTTATTGCATAGTACATACATACATAAAATCACGCCTTCATTCCCAGAGTGGGGTAGGCAGAGCTACCGAAATACCAAGAACTCGAAAAAAAATTGTTGGTAATTCTGTAACCAAATTTTGCACAATCAGGCCAAGATAGTGTATTAGTGACAGGTTGCAAGCCCATCGCCTAATATAGTACATAAAGTAAAATAATGGTGAACCTAGTGCACTCTCTTCTCTCTGTAGACAACGATAAACGTACTTATATAGAGAAATACATACTTAAATACATAGAAAACATCCAAGACTCAGGAACAGATACTCGTGCTCATCACAGATAGATATAGGGCAGATATTTGTGTGATGAGCACGAGTATTTGTTCCTGAGTCTTGGATGTTTTCTATGTATTTAAGTATATATTTCTATATATAAGTATGTTTATCGTTGTCTAGTACCCATAGTACAAGCCTAGAGCTTAGTTTGGGACTAGGTCAATTTGTGTGACATTGTCCTGTGATTATTATTATTGTTTGTTTACTTTGTCTTTATCAATAATTATTATTATTATTATCACACAAATGTCTGCCCTTACCGGGATTTGAACCCAACACTCTGGCTTCGGAGGCAGAGTCACTCCCAACTAGGCCAACGTGTCGTCAAGATAGAGAGACAAGAGGTAAAACGCATGAAGCTTTTCCCTAAAATATCCTCCTATACTCTATCCTTGTTTCTTGTAGTTATTTAGTTTGAGTTCTAAACGAATTAGTTTGCTCCGCCCGCCATGAATTTGTGACCATGGAAGAGATCGCTATTTAGCGGTAAGACCGCCTGTTGTATACCTATGATTTAAATGTACTGTTCCGTGTTCTGTTTTTATTTTATTTTTTTGGTGTTTAATAAAGAGTGTTTGTATTGTATCCTTTCATACTGTCAGTTCCCTCCCAAAACATCTCTGTGTTTAAACCTCGTTTAACAAACACTCTCAAAGAAATTAGATTGCTGTATAAAGGAACATAAAACGAACGAGGAACTTAAATGTGCTATTATGCGCACTCTCTCGGTTTAACTCTTTGCGAGATTTATGAACGATTTTATTGTTTATTTAGAAAGCGCACGAGTTCCTTTATGTGAATACGTTGAATGTAGAATTTTCATACTTCAACTATAAACAAAAGTAAGTAATATAAAATGCAGATATTATGTTAGTGGCCCCGTGTGGTTGCCGGGTTAGAATAGTGCCACTCCATGTCTTCCCGTGGATGTCGTAAGAGGCGACTAAGGGAATAAGGGCTTGTAGTACTGTTAGGCGATGGGCTTGCAACCTGTCACTAATACACTGGTAAACATCTCAGCCTACTTGTGCAAAATGTGGTTACAGAATTATTAACATGGTCTTTTTAGAGTTGTTGGTATTTCTGTAGCTCTGCCTACCCCAATCTGGGAATGAAGGCGTGATGTGATGTATGTATGTATGTATGTTAGTCTTTAATTTGTTGAAATAAGATTAAATTTAAGAAAAACACGCTTATCACACAAATATTTCAAATTTCACTTTTCTCAATCTCTCAAGGGTTAGCTGGAAGAGATCCCTTAAAGGCATAAGTTCGCCTTTGTACATCTTTTTATTATTATTCAGTGTATTGTTTTGGTTTTTCTTTTGTACAATAAAGTGTTTACATACATACATACATACATACATACATACATATTTGCCTTACCGGGGCTCGAATCCGCGTTCGCTCGTAGGCTCATCACTACTAGGTTAACCATGTCGTGTTACAGGTTAACTGTGTAGTAAACACAAAGCACCACTTTATTAGTTTCTGAGCCGGGTTGTAACACATAAACACACATACTAGCCTATAGCACGGGACAGGGGCCATAAATTCTGTCACAGACACTTTTGGCGCGACGCCAATTGGACTCGGTCCGTTGAGGTATAACGCCGATTCGGCAAGACAATGTTGTACAATTGCATATACAAAGTTTATCGCAGGATTGATTTACGTGTAGTTAAGTCTTTCGTTTAAGAATAAATTACGGATGAGTTACGACCCACAAGGATATCATAAAAGGATTACTACATCGTATTAATTGCTAGTATACAAACCTAGTTTACAGTTTATAGTAGTGGCATGTAATAATATTAAAAATGTATAACTTTAATTGAAAATACAATAGGGTAAATTACAAGACGTCGTCGTTAGTACTGAGCTCTCGAATCTTGGGAAAAAACTTCTAAATTAAAAGCAAATCATCTGTCTCTTTCACTCTCGTTCACACGTCTATCTTACTATCTCTGTTTCTCTGTCATACGTCATCTGTCAATCCATTTCACGCTTCCTACAGTAATAATAATTCTTGATATTTGATATTAAAATATTTAATTGTATTGACATTGCAGTGCCCTCCCTGGGTTTATGTTAGAGCATTTAATTTATTATAACATCTTTGTAAATACAACATAAGACAATAATGAATATGAATATAATTATGAATTTGAATACTAGATTCAACTGGCCACGACTTCCACGTTAATCAATTGTTGTTGTTCCGTCGGAATTATTTAAAATTTCGGGATTAAAAGTAGCCTATGTGTCAATCCAAGGTATAAGCTAACTTTGCCGTTGCAACGTGGAAGAGTGACAAACTAACACACAAAGAACAGTGCAACCCGCCAAGCAACAGTGTTCGCATTTTTGTGTTCCGGTGTGGGGATAAGACAACCGGTGAAATTACTAGCATAGAGGCATTCCATCTTAGTCCTCAGGGTTGGCAACGCATTTGAGGTCTTAGGGTAATAGTCTTAAGAATTCAAATGTCTATGGGTCTCAGATTCCACTTACCATCAGGTGGCCTGAGTGCACGTGTGTCCTTAACATAAAAAAAAAACTTTCGCATTTATAATATTAGTAAGATTGCATTGCAAAATTTTCATTTTAAATGACACTAATGGCACATTTTGCGCATGACTGACTTTAAGTTTAGTAACTTTTCTTCTGCTAATATTAATCAAAAGCAATCATGAAAAAGAGTCTTGATTCCATACGAGCCTAAAAGTTTATATGAAACCATCAACTAATACGTAAGTTTAGTCACAAATTCCTTGCTATTATTTCGTATATTTATTTAATACTTGCTTGTTATTGTCAACTTAAAAAATGTTAGTTGTCTTTTTTTGAATTTAATTTAATGACATAAACTAGTATTTTAATAAACTTAATTCGTGTTATATGTAGCCCAGTACCCAATCGGGTTACTGCAAAGGAGTCACGGGTTCGACTCCTTGCAGTAACCCGATTGGGTACTTACTACATAACGCACGGGCGCCGCCGTCCTAAGTCTTAGACCTTTCAGTCTGCGTTAACCCGCGGCATGAATCATTGGCTGACGCTTATCATAGATATGAATCTGTGAAAATCATTTTGTTTAAGATTGGTCTATTTTTAAGCCTAAAACTACCTTATTGTAAGAAAATAAATCGAGGAACAATATTACTTTGGGTACTAGGCAGCGATAAACACACTTAAATAAAAGAATACTTATATAATCAAATAGATAACACGCATGATTACGTAATACCTATCCCAAATGTATATTAGTCTACAAGTTTATTTTAAATGGGCAGATATTTTTGTGATGAGCGCGAATATTTGTTCCTGAGTCTTGAAGGTTTTCTATATATTTAATTAAGTATTTCTCTATTTAAGCATGTTTATCTTTGTCTAGTACCCATAGTACAAGCCTAGAGCTTAGTTTGGGACTAGGTCAATTTGTGTGAGATTGTCCCGTGATATTTTTACATACATAAATACATACTATCACGCCTTCATTCCCAGGGTGGGGTAGGCAGAGCCACAGAAATACCAACAACTCTGAAAAGATTTGTTTATAATTCTGTAACCACATTTTGCACAATCAGGCCAAGATGTTTACTAGTGTATTAGTGACAGGTTGCAAGCCCATTGCCTAACAGTACTAGAAAACCTTTATTTCCTTAGTCGCCTCTCACGACATCCTCGGGAAGACATGGAGTGGCACTATTCTAACCCGGCAACCACACGGGGTCAAATGATGTTATTATTATTATATTAATTGGAGCACCTCCTTTTTTATATAATAAAGGAAAAAAACATTAAAATGACCAATCGTATTGCTGTGAAGGAGTCGAACCCGTTCACTACCGTCGTAAGTCAGAGACCTTTTACTGTTCGCTTCAAATACAGTCCGCGTTAGCCCGCGGCATGAATCATTAGCTGACGTTTATCATACATGTGCGAATACAATAGCGATTGAAGACAATTTTATATAAATATAAAGACGTTTTTTTTGAGTCAAGTGTCCCCCGCACCCCTACAGCCAAAACTACAAATACTTAAAATCAGAAAACATCTCAAATAAAAGCGCATATAACGAATTTATAAGGAAAACTATCACGACTAAGTAGACATAGTTGGTTTTGAGATACAGGCGATTTACGTTTTATACCTACTAAAATCATCTAAGACGGCATCAATTTTTTTTTTTGACATTTTGTTGTACCACTTTGTTGGCGTGACTAATATGTATATTCATGCCAAATTACACCTTTCAAAATAAAAAAAAAACAAAAAATCATTTATTGCCACGTAACATAAAACATAAACGTAAAGGTACATTACAATACACAAACAAAAATAAAAATAAACTAAATTACACCATACAGACATTTCACATTCACTCATCTCACAATCAGACATTCCAATCATACAAACAACATAATAAAGGAACACAACAGAGACACAAACATGGAGGTGGCAAAAGGCTCAGGCTCAGCCTGTGCCACGATTGTATAATCGCAGCGCTGATTTTCAGCCTGCACCTTACCTCACTGGGCAATTTACGACGAAAGAGGTAAGTAGGGCTAGCGATTATGATTATTACTAACTTATTTAGCTACAATTTGATTTGCAGTTTAAAAAAACAACACAGCTTTCTGGTACTAAGAGTCTCTGCGCTAGGCTGCGGACGGACGGACGGGCGGACGGGCGGACATGTCGAAACATGTATAAGGGTTCCTAGTTAGGTAGTGGTTTGGTGGTTAGGTTAGGTAGTGTATAACTAAGGAACCCTAAAAATGACCTAGAAATAATTATAATAATGTCGTTCACAATGAACATCTCTACGCAATTTATAAACCTATTGCATAAAAATGCAAATAAGTTTATATTCGAGAAGTTCTCAAAGACATTCACGGCCACCAAATGGCGATTGTATGCAATTTGATCACGGCACGGCGTCAGGGGCACTTAAGATGTAAAAGAGTAATTACAGAGATAGAAACTTCACTGGACAACTCGGGCGAATATCGATAGCCCGCGCAGTGAACGGAATTGATTCTTCTCTTGGCTGGCTCTGTCTTGTTGGTGGTTTATTGAAGATTGAATTTATTGTAGATATAACACATTGCAGAATTACTATGTTATATATGAGTTTTAGAATAAACATCTTGTTTATTAACATACTATGTGACTATATTTTGCTAAAAATATGTTAACATTTTGTTTTAATCATTATAGGTTGTGTTTGTTTTAATTTGGTAGTAAAAGTATAAATACTTTTAACAATAGGTTCCTTTTGCATATTTTTATAAAAAGTTAGGTAAGGTTTATTTAAAAATAATATCAATCACATAATATCGTACAGCGGACAAAACTGTACAGATGTAGTGTATAATTGTTTTCCATCGTATTTTCTCGGAAGCGTTCGTATTTGTCATGCTACTTCAGTCAATCTTGGTACTTTTTGTACTGTGACCTACTGAAATAGCAAGACACGGTCGTACGTTTCCGTGAAAATACAATGGAAAACAATTATGCAATTCATATGTACAAGTTTATCTGTCAATTTATTTACTTCCATCTCAGCGTAGTGCGTGATGAGTCAAGCTAAGCAGTCAAATAAATAGACAACAGTGGCCCTTTCACGAAGCTCCAAGTTACAAAATACAAGTAAAACTCTTTTTCTAGCAAAATGAGTTAGAAAGAGACTTCCGCTTGTAATTTTGTCGGTGAAACTGCAATACCGCGTAATTAACAAATTGAATAAGTTGCAAAATATTCCTTAACAGATAAGTCAGTAAGGCACATTTTGCAACTTATTGTTTTTTTTAGTTACGCGGTATTTGTAGCTTGTAGCTTCGGCCTCTGATTGATAATTTTATCATGAAAAAAAATTACCTATCCCATTTTCATCGAATTTTCATTTTCTATCTATGTAGCAAGTATAATATTCCATATAATATATTTTTCCTTCATTATTGTACTTATTTGGTTCACTGGAAGAGATCTCTTAGTGTTCAATTCCGTATCCTGCCATTTCACCAAAAAACTTTTCACAAATTGATTATTTCACAAACATATCATTTGGCAAACTGCATTTTTTTCCGAAACTGTAAATATTTCAGATTTTTTTTCAGGACCATCGTGTAGACCCTAAATAGTTTAGGTTAGTTTTATAAAAATCTTGAAATATTTACAGTCTCTGAAAAGAATGCAGTTTGCCAAATTATATGTTTGTGAAATGAATCAGTTTGTGAAAAGTTTTTTGGTGAGACATTAGTGAACCATTTAATTCGCCTTTATAATGCCTGTTATGTTTTGAATCAAATCATGAAACTCCGAATCTACGTCACATTTGATCTAAAACCATTACTGCAGAGAAGTCTCATGATAGTTTCTTGATTCGGTTGTTTACGGCGTTCCGCCATTTTGATTAGCTGACACCCGGAAATGGCGGATTGCATTCTTTTATATTGTCATAATGTTTCATGAGCTATAAACCAGTGGATTAGGGATTCAATTTCCGACATCGCCGTGAAGAATTTATGCGAAGTTTAGAATTTAATATAAAACCAAGACTTGCCATCAGAGACTGTTTATAAAGTCTATTTAGAGTAGGTTTTATTATTCTTCGGTTAAGGGTTTATGTACTCTCCAGGGTTCGGATACCGGTTAAATTTCAAACCGTTATTATGTACTCGACGCATAACCTTTTCATTTCGTTTCCGTTCGCATAAACCGGTTCTTTTAACTGGTTTTTAGAGGAAGTTATTTTTGAATTAACCGGTTTCAAGATGAAAAACCGGTTAATCCAGATACACATCACGCACGATAAACAAGCGCCACTTGGTGTTTTTAGTACAAAACTTTTGGTTTCACGACTCGCCGCTCGTGTAATAAACCGGTTAATTGAACTTAAAATAAAGTTCGAAAAAGTTTTTGTTTTATGTTAAGGAGACGGCACACGAGCGCTCAGGCCACCTGATGGTAAGTGGAATCTGAGACCCATAGACATTTGAATTCTCAACACTATAATCGTAAGACTAATATGGAATGCCTTTATGTTAGTAATTTCACTGGTAGTACGCGTTCCTTTGAAATTTCGGAGCAAACCGAAATTAACCGGTATTAACCGGTTCCGAGCCCTGCTATTATTAGCCCATTGAAACCTGGAACCCTGACCATACATCTTGGATGAAAACAAAAAGAGGAAGATATGTGACTAGGCGCACGGGCTTGAGCACCTCAATATAGGCGCTGAGCGCCTAATCCGAGTCAGTGGTCCGACCACAACCGACCAGTCAATACGTGATTGAGCAAGAAAGCGTAATATAAAGTTTACACGAGTAACACGATTGCATATACGCGTCCTGTCATCTATCGCGCCGTTATTGCGAGATATTTTGCCGTCTCACTTACGCAGCGATGACAGGTGGCCAAAAATGTATAGTAGCCACAAACGGTACTTTTACCCTACCTGATGATACTAGGCTGGGATTCTACATGGTCATAACGGTATCGTCTTTGACGTGTTTCATTTACAATGATGTGACATAAACGATTCTAAAACACGTCAAACGCGATATCGTGATAACGTAGTAGAATAGAGGCCCAGGTATACTACACAAAACAAGCCTCTCGTTTAGTTATTACTGCCCCCGCCATAACTCAGCAGGCCGAGATTACGGCCGAATTGAAAATGAAATATAAAACATGCACTTCTCTGGATTCTCCCGGGAACGACCACTTTGCAGATTGGAAAAAATAGTGGATGGGAAATACCACAAACAATGTAAGTATAGGTGAAGAAATTAACTAAAGGACCAGTGGGGCTAATGAAGTTGCATTTGACGATCATTGTCGATTATGTTTCGATAGACAAATGTATGGAATTGATGTAAGCCACCTAGATAGTCGCGTGGTACTATCAGTCTCGGGGGCTTACGTCAATTCCATATTATATTTTTCAATCGCAACATAATCGACTGGGCTCGGATTCTACACGGTAATAACGATATCGTTTTTGACGTGTTTCCGTATTTTCAACGTTTTGCTAACTCTTATGTCATTTACAATAATGGCGACAGATTCATAAACGATTCTAAAACACGTCAAACGCGATATCGTTACAACGCAGTAGAAATAGACGCCCTGAGGCCCCAGCCAAGATGCGATCGCTAACTAGCGATTCGATTCGTTTGGTTTTAAACCAATCGCGTCACTGGTAGATCACGTCATTCGAAAAGTCACGTGATCTACCAATGATGCGATTGGTTTAAAACCAAACGAATCGAATCGCTAGTTAGCGAATGCATCTTGGCTAGGGGCTCTTGTATATGTATTTGTGTACAAAAATTATATGGAGCTTTCGTCAAATGTTTAAGTCAAGCATTTTTGTCTGTTCAAATAATTTTAAGTTGTTCATATAATTTCGTTATAGAAATTCATTTGCTTATCTACAAATTTTATATGATTTATCTAACATACCGAATTTCACGGCAAACGATAAAGCATTGAACCGTAAAATCATAACAAACTACCAAACGAATGAACACTTTCTTACATATTAGTAAAATAAGGAGACAAAAGCGATTTATTACTTTCGAGCGCTCGAAAGTGAGCTTAAACGTTAAAACCATATTTTTGATACACGAGCGATAGATAATTTAAAATGCAGTGGTCCACACCATTGGTTTTCAATTCTATCATTAGAAACAGGGATTGTAAAACCGGTTTTATTCAATACCTGTATTTAAATTAACAAATTGTTACCGCTAAAAAAGGAATACCTATATTCGTATTAGAGGTATTATTGTCATTTCGCTTTTGTTTTTATCGCTATGTATATACACTATATGTATATATACAGTATTAAATACCTGTATTCAATACCGCTATTCATTGCACCTGATAAATAAGATGTCAATTAGACTGTAATAAATTGTTATTTCAGACATGTCTACACATTTACAGAAACAAATAATCGAGTATATTGACACTGACAGGTATTACTGGTTATGGTTTTTAGGGGTAAAGAATCAAAAAGAGGTATTGTTCTCAATTGGCTAAACCGATAATATACTTGAATACCGGTAGGTATTCATTAAACCGCTAATAAGAGCTTTAGCGATATATATAGCGAAATGCAATTAAAACTGGTTATACCTCATTTAAAACCGGTAGTCAGAATACCGGTAACGATCCCTGATTAGAAATTTGTTTTGACATCAGATCACAGCTGTTTCTTTTTGAAACAAACTTCAAATACCTATCATAGACAAAGAAACATGGCGGACTAAACGTATTAGTTTAGTACACTATACAAATTTGTATGCAAATATTTCCTGCCAATTAGGGTAACGTTAGACTGAGCAATTTTATGATTTCCTCAATTTTATTGTTTGAAATGTGCGAGAAAGTTTTATAACGTAAATGGGCCAAAGTCAATATCGAAATGGAGTTCTGTTATCTAGGTAAGAGGTAATTGTGATCAATTTCCCTAACTCAACAAGGTAAAGGCGTTACCGTGGTGAAATTGATCTAATTTATATGTAGGCATAACAATCGGGTTATAACGATATTGGTATTCAAACTGAATTAATTGTAACTGATATAGTTCAGTATCTTGTAGAATTATTCAGTTGATAATAAGATGGCGCCGAGCGTCCAGTGGCACCCTTATTACTATTATGGTTTTCGGTTTACCCTTGAAATGTTGACACTCATTTCATTGAATATACTTCGCCGAATTTTCATTTCATCGACAGGCATTTCCACGTGCAGAAGTTAGAATTTTTTGGTGGTCACCGGTCTAACCTAACCTAACCTACGTAATCTATTTTTAAGATGACCTAAAATCGATAAGGTTTCAGCAGAAATTTGATTTCGAAGAAATGAAATTCGGTGAAACGACACGAAAATACGATTGCGGTGAAATGAGTTTCGATATTTCAACGGGAATTGTTTTCTCTCTGTTATCGTTGACTTTGAACTGAAATTTGATTAAACCGTGTCTTTAGTTTATTAGAAAACAATGAGATGGTTTACCCTTGAAATTTTGACAAACGGTTAATCGAATTTCAGTTCAAAGTCAACGATACGCACATTTTCATTTAATCGAATATTCATTGCACCGAAAATATAAATGGTGTATTTTAATAACACCGATTTTTACTCCGTAGAAATATTATTTAATATACACTTTATAAAGATATGTGAATATCTTTATTTAATATTTTTTTACCTTACCTTACCTTATAAAGGATAACCATGATATAGTATTGTTTGCTGATGATACGTCACTTGTGTTCAAAGTTAAACGACAACAGCAGTTTAATGTCGATGTAAACAATGCTATATCAAAAGTAGTCGATTGGTTTAGTGTTAATAATTTATTACTGAATGAGAAAAAGACGAAATGTATAAAGTTCATGACTACTAATGTGAAAAATAGTCAAACTACTGTAACTATTAAAAATGACAAACTAGACCTAGTTAATGATATAGTGTTTCTTGGTATAACGTTAGACTCCAAGCTCCAATGGGGTCCTCATCTTGCTGGATTGGCGGGTAGACTCAGTTCTGCAGTTTTTGCAGTTAATAAGATTCGGCAATTAATAGACTTAGATACCGCTCGATTAGTTTATTTTAGTTACTTCCATAGTATTATGTCATATGGTATTTTACTGTGGGGTAGTGCTGCTGATGTAAATAGCATCTTTGTTCTGCAGAAGAGGGCTATTCGTGCTGTCTACAAGATGGGCCAGAGAGACTCGCTTAGAGATAAGTTTAAAGAAATTAACATATTGACCATGCACAGTCAATACATTTATGAAAACATTATGTATGTTCATAAAAACATCGCTAAATTTAGAAAGAACTGTGACATACATAATGTTAATACCAGAAATAAATATAAGCTCGCAGTGCCCTTCACGCGGCTCCATAAAATAAAAAACTCTTTTATGGGTAATTGCATTAGGTTCTATAATAAGCTCCCAAGTAATGTTACTGAACTATCAGTAAATAAATTTAAGAGTTACGTTAAGCGTAAACTAATTTCTAAAGCATATTATAGTATTAAAGACTATATTAATGATAACAATGCTTGGGACTGAATTGCTTGTAATAAAATGTTTAGTCCTTACGACAAAAGGTTGCGAACGTCGAAAAAAAAAAAGACATCCGACAGAGTTTCTTACAGGTTCTTCTCTGATCGGTCGCGATTTGAACCTGCAGTCAATTTAGGCTAAGTCGCTACTATGACGTTTCAAAAGAGTTTATTATTTGTAAACCTACTTGAATAAAGATTATTCTGATTCTGATTCTGATTCTTATTTTGTATTGAATTTCAAATTGTAGAAAATAATTTTAGAATTTATCATTGTACAACTTTAATTAATTATTAATTATGTGAGGAACTAAACGCAATGCACTCGCGAACGGATGTGGGTAGATATTATGTTTTATGTGTACCCTTTTGTTTACGCTCTGTATTGAATTTGTTTGGTAATTGGTAGGCGAGCGTTTCTAGTTGTTGACTTGGTATTTACTTATATTCTGTACAAAATGAGTGATTTTCATTTTGCGCAGATAATTTACAGTTATTTTTTTCTATTAACGACTACCTTTTTAGGGTTCCGTAGCCAAATGGCAAAAAACGGAACCCTTATAGATTCGTCATGTCTGTCTGTCTGTCCGTCCGTATGTCACAGTCACTTTTTTCCGAAACTATAACAACTACACTGTTGAAACTTGGTAAGTAGATGTATTCTGTGAACCGCATTAAGATTTTCACACAAAAATAGAAAAAAAAACATAAATTTTGGGGGTTCCCCATACTTAGAACTGAAACTCAAAAATTTTTTTTCATCAAACCCATACGTGTGGTGTATCTATGGATAGGTCTTCAAAAATGATATTGAGGTTACTAACATCATTTTTTTCTAAACTGAACAGTTTGCGCGAGAGACACTTCCAAAGTGTTGAAATGTGTGTCCCCCCCCCTGTAACTTCTAAAATAAGAGAATGATAGAACTAAAAAAAATATATGATGTAAAATTGGTTTGAACTAGATCTAGTAAGTAGTTTTTTTTTAATACCTCATAAAAACATTGATCAAAGCTACAACGAACTTTTATATTATGTTACTTGCTGCTACGGAACCCTTCATGGGCGAGTCCGACTCGCACTTGGCCGCTTTTTTGAAATTAGTTTTCTAGTAATACACCTAACACCGTAAGCCGTTTTACTTTTAGGGGCATTAAAATAAAAACCCTAACCTACCTGCCTACCTGTCTGCGAGAAACATAGCAAAAGTAATTATATTAATAAATTGTCTGTACTTGCTTGAGTTTTTATTTTTTCTTAAAATAATGTAAATTGAGTATGAAATGAATTAGTTGTATACTAAATACATCGATGAAATATATATAATACATACATACATAATTAAGCCTTTATTCCCAGAGTGGGGTAGGCAGAGCTACAGAAATACCAACAACTCTAAAAAGACTTGTTGATAATTCTGTAACCACATTTTGCACAATCAGGCCAAGAAGTTTACTAGTGTATTAGTGACAGGTTGCAAGCCCATCGCCTAACAGTACTACAAGTCCTTATTCCCTTAGTCGCCTCTTACGACATCCACGGGAAGACATGGAGTGGCACTATTCTAACCCGGCAACTACACAGGGCAATGGTCGATGAAATAATATAAATCATTTGATGTTCTGTCTTTAAAATAATCCATTAAATGTAATTTTAAGTATTTAAAATTCCTTATATCATTGCTGTAATAATTGTTATAATATGTAATGAATAGTTGATGAAGCCATAATACTCCCAGAGATAATATTTATACTGAATATTCTATAAATAGTTTTCGATGAAATGAAGTTCGATCAAAAATTTGTCGAAATTTCATGGGGCACCCCTAAAGACACACATTACATCACGCCTTCATTCCCAGAATGGGGTAGGCAGACCTACAAAAATACCAACAACTACAGACTTGTCTATTATTCTGTAACCACATTTTGCACAATCAGGCCAAGAAGTTTTGCTAGTGTATACTATTAGTGACAGGTTGCAAGCCCGCCGCCTAAGTTACAAGCCCTTATTCTCTTAGTCGCCTCTTACGACATCCACGGGAAGACATGGGAGTGGCACTATTCTAATTCGAGGCAAAACTATTAATAAATTAAAGAATTATCTTAAAATCAAAGAGCGCTCTACTGTTGTACAAATTAATACACAATTTATAGAGAATCAAAATGACATAACAACAATTGAACTATGAGTTAGCAACTTAACGGAAAAAATCGGGCATGAGCATGTCGGACCATGCTCAGTGTAGGGTTCCAAAGCCGTTAGGTACTAAAAAAACATATAAATCAACAAGGTACAACTAATTTTTCTATTTAAAGTCAATTAGTGCCGTCTTAGATGATTTTAGTAGGTATAAACACTTTAATCGCATGTATCTCAAGAACCAATGACGTCTACTTAGTGGTAATAGTTTTCCTTTTTAATTCGTTATATGCGCTTTCATTCAAGATTTTTTTCTAATTTTTTGTATTTGTAGTTTTGGCTGTAAGGTGGAGGGGACACTTGAGTCTAACAAAAATTAGCGTTTTAAAGCTTAATATTTCCTAAACGGATTCTTTAATCGAAAAAATGATTTCTTGTCCTGTAAGACCTTGCCAAAATTTCATGATCCTCGGTCCATCGGAAGTTCTATGAGGAGTCATGGAGGTTTTGTATGTATTTCTGTTTATATGTATGATTGTTGTTGTCTAGTACAGTCAGCATCAAAAGTTTCTAAGCAGTATAAAATGCTCAAAATGATCTA
This sequence comes from Acleris holmiana, assembly GCA_949316455.1. Taxonomy (NCBI): domain Eukaryota; kingdom Metazoa; phylum Arthropoda; class Insecta; order Lepidoptera; family Tortricidae; genus Acleris; species Acleris holmiana. Next base: position 1,311,516 of record OX438782.1, on the reverse strand, counting down.
GACTCGACGTATTCTCTTGACAATGGAGTCAAATGCAGATCATTTTGAGCTCTTCGGTTACGTAGCTACTTCTGCTGCTGACTGGACCCGTTAGAACAAGCCTAGAGCTTTATTTGACACTGGGTCAATTTGTGTGTGATTGTCTTGATGTTTGTAAATTAGGCCTTCTGCGGGTGCCAAAAGATGCAATATTGATGATAGAAATTAGTTGAATATTCTTTGCTTAAATTAATAAGTTCTAAATACAACTTAATATAATATTGCAGTAAAAACTCCACTCGCCATAAATCCTTTATTTTCTTAAAATCACAAGTCTCCGTTTTTGTACTTTGAAAATGATCCTTATCGCTAAAGCTTTAAAGTGGTTTTTGCTACAACGAAGTCATAGGAGTTTGTAAAAGTAATCAGCCGATGTTAACCATTTCATAAATACCTAAAGTCACGCTGAATTAACTAAGGGTGACAAGTTTGCAAATCTTACATGAAAAGGGCACTTCTGTATAAAACTTAGTTGCAATTCGAAACTTATTCCTAAACAGATAGGGTTCATATTATTTTAATGCTTAAATTACGTATGCCCTTTAGAGTAACACGGTTAAAACTTTTAATTTTAGTCAAAGCGAAGTTTCTACTTAACGAATTCATTGCGCCTTCGAAGTTTGAAATTTTATTTGTTCGTTTCGTTACGTGGAAGTTTCGTTATTTAATATTTGGAGCCAAAATAATTGACAAAGTAAACTTACGTTTGTGAATTAAGTCAGGTACGGTTGGAAAGATACAGTTAAAGAAATGTTTGCGTACTGTCGTAGAACTCTGTCGAGATGAGGAGACTCAATGGCACTTATGCCACCTATGTACAAACATAACATCACGCCTTCATTCCCAGAGTAGAGTAGGCAGACCTACAGAAACACCAACAACTCTAAAAAGACTTGTTGATCATTCTGTAACCACATTTTGCACAATCAGGCAAGATGTTTACTTATGTAGTGGCTGATATTTTTTAAGTTTAATTTCATTTCATACAGTCGAGTTGTTAAAATAACATCATTCTACATAATTGCCTTATATTCAGGGGTCAAAGTATTGGTACGATGACGTCAAAATGATGAAATTTTGAATAAAATAAATAAATAAATATCACGGGACAATCTCACACCAATAGACCTAGTCCCAAACTAAGCTCTAGGCTTATACTATGGGCACTAGACAACGATAGACAAACGTATATAGAGAAATACATAGAAAACATCCAAGACTCAGGAACAAATATCGCGCTCATCACACAAATATCTGCCCTTACCGGAATAAAAACTGAGTTTTCAGGCTTTCACCTTTGGTACCTTCACCTCGTAAGGCCCGTTATGCACTAGGATGTATGTACATAATCAAAACAATTTAATTTCAACTACATTATAATAGGAATGAAGTCCATTTTTCTTTGTTTAAAAATTGTAATTGGTATTATAGAGCAAACGTATTTGATCTTTATTTCCATGCTGCTAAATACAATTTCGCATTCACAAAAATCTTCCTGTTTGTATTACGGTGGGCCTTACGGTGTTAAGACTACAACCCTAAGGACTAAGATGGATTACCTCTATGCTATTAATTTGCCCCCGTGTGGTTGCCGGGTTAGAATAGTGCCACTCCATGTCTACCCGTGGATGTCGTAAGAGGCGACTAAGGGAATAAGGGCTTGTAGTACTGTTAGGCGATGGGCTTGCAACCTGTCACTAATACACTAGTAAACCTCTTAGCCTGTTAGTGCAAAATGTGGTTACAGAAATATCAGTAAGTCTTTAGTGTTGTTGGTATTTCTGTAGCTCTGCCTACCCCACTCTGGGAATGAAGGCGTGATGCTATGTATGTATGTATGTATTAATTTCACAAGTTTACGTTTTTAAATTCCGAAAGCAGGAAACTTTTCCTAAAACTCCTAAACATTAAATTACGTCATAAAGTCTCAATCCATTAGCGGTAAACTTTACAACCAGCCAACAGGTGATCTATTAAAACGACCGTTAAACTCAGCACGGCAGTGAAACAGCGATGGCGTGACCGCGCCGTTTGTTACCACTATATCACTGGTAACCACGGTCATTTGTTACCATGCCATCGTTTCGGTAATGAAATGGTTACCACACTTTCATTGAATTTCGATTTTCAATATTACGCTGTTAGTTGAGCATTTCTCAATTTTTTTGCCTCATTGAGTGACATCTAAATAACATCAAACTATGCAATAATTAAATAATATTTTAATGTGTCCCAAAATATTTGTCTGAAAAGTTCCTTTTGCGTTACCAAAACGTATGAGTATCGGTAACACCAAGCATTCTATACTTGATTAGTAAACACATTAGATTCAAAATTATTATACTATTCACTTAAATATAGGCTGAGGAAGTACTAGCTTGATTCGTGTTCCTGATTTATGACTTATGACTGTATGTCCTTTCTAGTTTCGATACTTATTTTTGCTGTAAAGTATTGAATTAAAATTATCTTATTCTTCTTTTTTTTTGTTTCTTCTTTTTCTTTTTATTCTTCTTTGTTCTGTCTTCTTCTTATTTATCTTTTCTTTTTTATTTATTTTGTTTTTGGGTCAATCAACTTTTCTTTGTAGCTCGTTGCCATGGTGACGTCTCCTGGGTCACTCTTTAAAACCACGATTTTAAAGTATATAAATCCAGCAAACATCGGCTTTTGTGGCAATTACAAGCCCATTCTTTTATGGGTTTTCTTCCAAGCGTATTAGTAGTGTATATTATAACCATTTTTCTAAGGAACTCTATCACTGTTGTCTCCTGGCTTACGGGACAGAATAACAACAACGAAAAGTTGATCCACCCATTTATCCTATTTATTATATGTATCTGTTTATACATAATTTAATTGCTATCTTTATCTTTATTTTCTGTCTCTTAAATTGTTGTACGTTTAGCCATCCGCTGTCTTATTTCCCTCTCAATCGCTAAGTGGTTAACTGGAAGAGATACCTCAAAGGGATAAGTTCGCCTTTGTACATTACCTTTTGTGTTTCTGTTTCGTTTTTTACTTTGTTGTCTTCTGTTTGTGCAATAAAAAGTTTACATGTATACATACTTACATACTATTAGGTACTATGCAATCAGCTACCTTTTTGGGTGTCACGGCAAAGGTAACTCATCACTTCACCGAATGTATCAGTTCATCGAATTTCATTTCATCGAACGCTATTTTCTGCTGAAATCATAATGTTTCAGGGTATCTTAAACATTAAATACGTAGGTTAGGTTAGGTATAATGTCAAAGATACCCTGAAAACATAATGGTTTCAGCAGAAAATAGCGTTCGATGAAATGATACATTCGATGAAGGTGTTTCGATGGAATGACACCCCACGGCAACTCTGTGGTGTTATTCTCTTAGTATCTCGCATTACAATTTCGTCGGCAAAATTTTAAGCGACTAATTAAAGTGGTTACTTGTATACGTAGGCACGTACCATTAACGAGTCTTTATTATGTAGAGTCAAAGCCTGCTAAATTCTATAGAGTAAACGGGACGGAGATATGTAACTGTAAAAGTTTTGACTCTGTCACTGCCTGGAACTTGGCAAGTAGGCCCCAGTAAACAACGAACCGCGAATAGGTGATAAATTAAAACGATCTTTAAACTGAGCACAGCAGTTAAACACCGATGGTATGACCGCGCCGTTTGTTACCACTATATCACTGGTAACCACTGTCGTTTGTTACCATGGCATCGTTAAGGTAACTAAATGACTACCATGCTGTCAGTGGTGAGTTTTCAATAACTTATAGCTATATGTGTGTTACTGGCATGAGGGCTTCTGCTTTAACTAACGATAATATGTTGTTCAAGTAACTATTTGCAGGTATAATTAAGTCGAAGTTAACTAACGTAACGCTGCAATTTAATTTCTTAGATTTTAACTATCATCAACGTACTGGAGCTATGTGTAAGTATCGTAATCAATATCGTTCTTACTTGGTACAAGGCATACATTGGTACAGGGGCAGAACAGAGAGTTATTAATACCTACTCCTTGAATTTGTCACATTTGAGAAACTAAAATGACAGAAAATAATCGTTGTCAAACTCCCTTCCAATCTGTGGTTGTCAAACTTGAACGAAAGTCATTCCTCCCGTAATAATTTAATGTTTAATAAATAGTGAGTTTAACTAATGGCCTACGACGCTCGTGAAATGTGCGACATGATTTTGTTGTACGGCGAAACACACGGCAACGCAGCAGAAGCGTGGAGGTTGTATCGTGAAAGATACCCGAACAGGCGACATCCTCGCAATCCCAGATCCATATTAGAAGCCGTGCAACGAGTTCAAATGGGGCTGCTATGGTCACTTATAAACAAGTCTTGGTTTGGTCACGTGACTTTATTAATTAACTTTAACGCACAGTGTACATTGCTTGCAATTTATTTTTTGTTAGAAAACAAGCGTGTATTGTTTTATCTTGTTTTAATTAAAATAAACATGTAGGTACATTAAGGAGTTACCCATTGTTACTCTATATCAAGGAAAGCCGTCATGCCCTTAACACACTGTATAACCGATTTAATAAGAGTATCGGGCTTAAAACGGTAAGAAATAGTAGTTTACCTAATTATGTACAGTTGCATAAACTACTTTATCTACTTACACAAACATATAATAATATCATAAGTTCAGAATTACTCCACTTTCGTTACAGCAAAAAACCAACAAACAAATGACAGCAACAAGGGAGGCAATTTGATCCTCCGTCAAACCGCATGTTTTTTTTAAATCATAGACAAACGAATGAAGTATCTATTCTCAAGTCACGCGAGATCAAACGTCATGCGGTATATTTAAAATAAAAAACATACTGAATGACGTTTCGAGTCGATAACAGTTTTAATACTCGTATCTATAAATATTAGAATGGAGACCCGACTCATTGACAAATTAATATTTGACTGTTTAATAAAAGGTCAAAGTACTAAAGTCAATGATATAACAGAGTATAGATATGTTACGTTCGTAGTAAATTTCGTTTGACAATACAGAAACTATTGGTCGAATGTGCATTTTTGATATTTTACTGGACGAGATAAAGTAACTTTAAAGGTTTTAACACTGACTTACTGTATTTAAATTAAGAAAACTAGTATTTAATAGAGAAACAGCATATAATTGCATGTATTTTCTGCCGTACAAGTTCTGTCTTACGCTATCAATAACAATGCAATTCAAATTTGATTATCAAAAGGGTTGTTACATCCGACCTTAAACTGTGCTTTGACGATCTGATAATATCGACCGCTGCTTATGTCAATTCCATAGATTGTGTCAGTTTTCGAAAGTAGCTAAAGTTTGCGCTTTGTATCGTGTCATGGGGCCCTAACAGTCGACCACATGGTTTATCGAAACGCATGAGAATGTCATCCTATACATTTTGAGCGATAGAAAAGAAAAACGTTAGGAGCGTTTGCATCTTGGCTAGTGCCCCAGGCCCCATAGCCAAGCATAGGCTGGTAACACACAATGAACGACTCGGAGCGGGACTTTACTTTAAATTGAATTATTTAAGAGCAAAAAAAACAAGTAAACTATTCAAAAATATTGTTAATTCTCTTTGGGCAGGATTGTTAAATAATTCCTAACGTAACCTTGAAGTCATCAAGTTACAACCGTTGAATTTTAAATTAATAACAAACTCCTTATGAAAATATAATTATTCTTCTTAAATATTCTCACCACGTACACCAAGTTCTAACATAAGTACGAGTACTATCGTGTTTGTCGCCCAGTGCGTCTCTGTTATACTCGTCTAAAATGAAAGAGACACGCTGAACGATAAGCCAGCTTATTAACTACTACTTCTGACTACCCTTTTTAGAAAAATGATCCAGTTCCAAGGACTTCCGACTTCTTACAAAATGGCCGCTCATTTATTTTAAGGGCTTGCTTGCCTATTGCGTTCTTTCAGTGTATACTTTTGTTTTGCTAGAGTGTTCGTTTGAGTTATTCTTTTAAGATCGCTTTTAGTACTCGGAATCCATCTTATAAAATGTTTTTAAGGATGTTTATATACATACATAACATCACGCCTTGACTCCTAGAGTGGGGCAAGCTGACCCTATTATGTACAGTCAAGGACTTTAATTGTTGTGCCACTATAGAACCCTGTCACAAAGACAGCGTCAAACCATATAAAAGAAAGCTAATATTAATGATTAACGCTGTCATTATGACAGGGTTTCATAGTGGCATAACAATTAAAGTCCTTTACAGTATGTATGTGAAACGATATCTCAACGAGTTTTGCTTTTTAGTATGCATACTTACTTATATAAAAAACCTAAGAATTTTTTAAATTCGAATAAATAAAGCAAAAAAGGGGGTTTTGTAATTTTAAAAGCAGTTATTATCAAGGAAGAGTGTATGCTACAAAATGAAGAAAGTTTTCCAAATAAAAAATATGACATCACATCACACTAATATTATAAAGGCGAAAGTTTGTCTGAGTGTGTGTGTTTGTTACTTCTTCACGCTGAAACGGCTAGACCAATTTTGATAAATTTGGCATAATTTTCATTTTATTCTGAAACCTATAACTTTTCAATAATTTTAATGAGATGTACTTACAGAACGTGTAGGTTAGGTTAGGTTTATTTTACAACAATTGAGGAAAGTTACCCGGTTTCAGAAAAAAATGACTTTCGGACAAATGAAAATTATTGCAAATGAAACAGCTGGCAAAGGTTTTTAGCGTTTCAGATAGGTAACCTGACACCCTGGATTAAGGGCTACTTTTAATCCCGAAAAAAATTAGTGTTCCTGTGGGATGAGCAAGAAATTACCGGCTGGTCCTATTTTGATGTTTTTTTATGGAGGGTGCTGGATTAACGTATATGCTTTTATTATTATAAATGATATTATTATTATTTTTGGTTTATGATATTTTATTATATTTATTAATCTATGTATTGACTTTGATTGACCTATTGATTGACTTTGGATAAGTGACCATTTACTAGATATTTAATTATAGTTTTGATTATTTGAATGCTATTTTTGTATTCTTTGATTATTATGTGTTTATGTTGACAATTTCAATGTAATTTCGTATTTTTTGTCATTCAATTAACATTGTAATGTTACATTGATTAATAAACTTAGTTTATAACTAAACTATTTATTTACTCTTGTAGCATAACACATTGGTTTTTTACGCTTTATTTAAAGAATTCGGAATAGTCGTAAGTGGCGTATTTTCTTTGCAAAAGATTTATGTTTTATGTCGTTACCCTTCATCTAGCATTACTTTTTTTGGCATAATCATCACTTGGCATAATCATCATTTGGCATACAGACTTTTTTTTCAGAAACCGTATACTTTTCAGGATTATTTAAAATAGCATTGCATAGAGCCCATTAGGTTAGGTTAGGTTTATTTTATAACAATCCTGAAAAATATACGGTTTCTGAAAAAAAAGACTGTATGCCAAATGATGATTATGCCAAGTGATGATTATGCCAAAAAAAGTTATGCCAGATGAATGTAAACCGTTTTATGTATGTATTCAGCAATTTGTACGCTACTATGTGTATTTAGTTGTGCACAAGTAAATTCCATTACTAAGTGAAGCAATTAGTTACGGCCGGACAAATGGGGCGATATTTTGTCGGCCTTCAGCCCAACATAGCCTTAGCTATATCGAAACATCGGCTTCTACATCACTATGCTTTATCACTTTTTTGGCACAATAGACACAAACAAAGATATGGAGATCACATCATTATAGATTTTAAAAGTATTTTATGACTTGCTCTTGACTTAGAATAATAAATAAATAAATAAATAAATATCACAGGACAATGTCACACAGTGTCCTAGTCCCAAACTAAGCTCTAGGCTTGTACTATGGGTACTAGACAACGATAAACATACTTTATAGAGAAATAAATACTTAAATACATAGAAAACATCCAAGACTCAGTATCAAATAGTCGTGCTCATCACACAAATATCTGCCCTTAACGGGATTTGAACCCAGGACCGCTGGCTTCGGAGGCAAAGTCACTACCAACTAGGCCAACGTGTCGTCAAAAAAGTATAAAGGCTGATTTAAAAAAAATATATATAACAATATCTGACATAATTTTAGCACCATCACTTTCTTTCATATGACACATGAAAAAAGAGATTAGTTTAACTGACAGATATTTTGTCTCATTCAGCCCTTAAAACAAAATGGCCGACCTTACATGGCTTGAAAGCTCAGCTCAGGACTGTCCAAAATATGATAAATGATGTTTAGTAAAAGTCGCACAGAAAATGAGATATCTCTTTTAAAATTAAGAATACAGAATCTCAGCATCAGATTATTTTAATCGTTATTTTTTTTACTTAACGTAAACGGGCTTTTTATTCGTTTCAATTTTTTTTTGTTAAACACTAATTAACTTAAGACGTGTGAATTAGGCAAAGAAAGTTATTAAAGCTAAAATTTAAGCACTTGAGTAGAGCTCAAGTTGACGCGCTTAAGTGTGATTGTTGCAAGTTGAGACGCTACCCAGCATCACTTCCATTTCATTTAGCAGCGAGGTCGAATTTAGGGTTGTCGATTAAAATACCCACCATTTTTTTTGTGGGTCACTAAAATATATGAAATAAAGCAAATTTTTGAAGACTGAGTTTGACTATTGCATTCAAATTTTAGATTAAAGAGGTCACACAATTACTTATGATAAAGTCGGTGGTGTTCCGCTATCTGGATGTTAATAACCATAACGCCTGTCTGTCTTTTCTTTGGATATATTAAACTTTATCATATTTACTCAAATCTCGATCTCACGTTATTCGCGCGGAAGGGCATAAAGCCATCCCTTTTTATTCTTGTGTAGTCTCTTAAAAAGGCAATCGTGAGCGTGAAATTACATTATTTTAATAATTTTGTGAAGCATCCCAAAATATAAATAGTTGTGATTCATTGAATTCGTTTTAACGAATTAAACACTAGAACATAATTATTTCACAAATGCATAATAAAATATTAGCGAATTTGAGAAACATTTTCAGAAGCAAAAAAGTTTGGAAATATAAATAGTCCGTGTGATTAGAATACCTAATTAACCGAAAGTTAAATTAGTTGATTGACATGAACATAGAAGGAGTTATTAAATAACTCCTAATAATAATAATAATTTAACTTTAATTTAGCAAAACGTCTTGGCAAAAAGGGAATTTTGAGAGTAACCTCTGACGTTGTGTGAGCTTAACTAAATACAGCCTAACTGTACTCACGCCTTGTTCATTTTTCATTTAATGAAATAAACGATTTGAATTTTGATGAAAAATATTAGTGGAGTAAACTAAACTAAACTCGATTAAGGGCATATTTATCTACATTATTAACTATAACAATAATCCATTTCCTTGTGTGAGTCAAACCAGTTTCTTAAAATGGTAGGTACAGTCGGCAAAACTCATGAACTCGGTTAAACATGTACTGCCAAATTAGGTAGGTAAGATGTGTTCCTCAATTTGAAGTTGTGGCAATGTTGAAACACCAATTAATTGTCTGACTGTTAACTTTAACAATTATGTTTAAACAAGAAATATTCTTCTCTTTAACCTCGTGACGCCCAACATATTACAAACAAGGGGATTTTTGTAAGTGGGAATTTGAATCTAACAGCAAAGAAATAGGGTTCAGTTACCTTTGCTCTCAAATGCCATTTTTAACTTCGAAACAAATAAAAATGAACTTTATACTCATTGAAATAAAGCTCAAACTAAATTGCTTTAACATCGTACTCTCTATAGCACATCGAGTCTTACGAGGTGGGTGTCTATCATTTTATCGAAATTCCTGTCATCGAATTTCATATCGACGAAAACTATTCCACGAATGTAATTACGTTTTATTTTCTATACACATAATTTTAAATTCATCGATTTTTAAGTAGTCGAACAACTTTTCATCATAAATTGTTTCGAATGTCTCAAATCATTGCAGTAACGATTCATCGAAATACCTTTTATCGAAACATGATTCAATAATGGTACCATTCATATTTTATAACTACCTCGAACAACGTTTCATCATAGTAACGTTTCATCGAACGATGCATTTGTTATTATTGCAACGCGTTTAGAAAAATGTTGCGGGCAGTCGTAAAAAAAACACAACTACCTCGAATATATTTTCCTGTACATAGCTGTCATTGAGTTTATTCAAGCGTTTATGGGAAATGTTACTTACTTCCCTAACCTACCTAACCTACCTCGGACTCCGTGAGCGTGTCGGGCTTCCAGGACATAAAAAAAAAATAACCCTAACCTACCTCGGACTCCATGAGCGTGTCGGGCTTCCTGGTCATAAAAAAAAATAACCCTAACCTACCTCGGACTCCGTGAGCGTGTCGGGCTTCCAGGACATAAAAAAAAAATAACCCTAACCTACCTCGGACTACGTAAGCGCGTTGTGATTACAATGTATAGTAACACTGATGAAGTGATTTTCTATGTAATATGAAATTTGGGAACTGAAACTTACGTTAAATCAAAATTATAGCTAACGTGATTCGATGAACAACTATTGTGATAAAAAAATAAAATAGTGAAGTAAAATTCGATGATTCGATTCCGGTGTAACAGGTAATTCGAAGAAATGTAACAGCGATCAACTGAAGTTCGATGAATGATTCCTAAGTCATAACGACATTCTGGTGATTCATTCATTGTTGGTGATAGGATGTTAAATCGTTTACCGCAAAACCTTTCTACCCAATTGTCAAGAGGAACTTTTTTTAAAACGTTTTCTGAAAAATCATGCTTTTAGAAATTTGTCTCAAAAGCATTTATTTTTTCTAGTTTTTTGCTGCGAATATAAATAAAAACATATTTCTGCTAATGGCTAAAGATCTTTAACGCCACACGGTCTAAAAAAACAAAACGCGGTTACAAACAGAATGGCGTTCTTTGGACTAGTCCAAAGCGGGGCAAACATGGATAATATAATTCAAAAATATTTTTTTTCAGTATATAATAAAAAAATATGAAAAAAATGTGTGCTTTTGACTTCTTTGTCCTTATAGACGTTAATCTTAATATCTATAAGGACTCGAAATAATCGGAAAACAATAAAAAAGAATACTGTTGTCAACATTTTTATCTTTATAAAAATTAATAAAACAGCAATAGTTCATTATAAACTTTTAATATAAAACTCAAACATCAAAATGCAACTAAACCAATCTATTAACAATTCAATTCTGTTCTTATTATTAATTATATATTTATTCAATCGTCTTAAAACTAATATTTTACATTCAACGAATTTCACATAAAACTTTTCACAATAGTTTTTACAAATCAATAATTAATATGGAAAACATTATTATTAATTTACAGTTTTTGGTCTACAATTTTACCTAAATATTTCTGTACAATTCTAATAATTCAAAATTACATTTATTAACACAAATTATACTTTTTTTTTTATTCTTTGGCACATGTTTGAAACTAGCTAACTTTTAACATCAAAATAATTAATATTTAGATTCACACAAAATAATGATGAGATTTTTGTGGAAGACTTTGGTAAAGATATTATTTAAAATTTATAGAAAAAAGCGTTAGCTACATAATTCATGAATAAACAACGAACAAAGACAGCAAAGAAGTAGTCAACCATTATAGATTTTTGGAGTACATGTTAAATTGATGTAAGGTAGACTTCAGTAGGTCTTTAGAAATAAATCAAATGAACAAACAACTAACACAATTATTAATTACTATTAAGTAATTCGACTTAAGAGATATAGTGACCCAGAAGTCTACCTGGTTGACTGTACCAGGTCATAATTTTTGATATGATATTTTTAAATAAGTCAAGCCAACCCTTATTACAAAATAGAATCTCTTAGGTCACATCCGCAAAGAGGTACTGTAGGCATAGAAAAAATGCATTATTGTTATCAGAGTTACCATGATGAAAGAAAAGGACAGAGCTATAGCAATTATATAAGTCTGTCTCTTTCTCTCACCTCAAAGGGGGTATAGTGGGTATGACATGTGATTCCTTATACAATATTGTCAACTATACAAGGCAGTGGAATGCGAACGTGCACGTGCTTGTCACGCTCACGTTCCGGTGTGCCAAAAGTTCCGAATTCATCGTTGAACTAATACTGGAATTGTTTAAAATAAAGCCTCTGCCAACTGTGAACTTGAACCCTAGCAAGCTTGTTATTTGAATCTAAGCCATATTGCTACTAGCATAGAAAATAAAATACAAGACGCCTGTGACTTCGTACTCAATGAATAAGTTTTCCGCTACTCCCCCAATTTCTTCCCATAGAAGGACGATTTTCCAAAAAATCCTTTTGGGTCACTCAAAGAATTTCGCCTCTAAATTTCAAGGCCAAGTTTAGCTGTTTAGGTTGTGCGTTGTCAGTCAGTTTTATATGAATAGATAATTTCTACAAAAATGTTACTTGCCCACTTAAATTGCGTATCAAAACATTTTCTGCCGTCATACCAAAGAAGGCGGCTATTGGCACTATGATAGTTGAAGCATACTCAACTCTGCACGATTACATGTGTAAGGTTTCTTTTACAATACGATTCCTATAACAGATAGCTGCTTTCTTTCGCATGAGGGCAGTTTTAAACTGTGAAATTGGACCCAGAGCACTCGATCGAGTGACCAATTTCATTATTTATTCCAAGCTACCTTTATATACTTATAGGATATTTTTTTATATTCCATCACCAGTCATTTCAAAAACTAAACACTGTTACGTCCGGTAGAGACTTCTTTATTATTAATATAGTATAAATTTTGTTTTAGAAATGTATTAGATAAGTATACCATAATTCTGCCGTGATCGAAGAAGGCGAATAACTGCGTAGTTTAAGTAGAAGCGTTTTAAATCTTATGAGCCTACCAATAGAGTATATAATGCTTCAACTACAACATTGCAGTTCTTTGGCATTACGGCAGAATTAATTTATATTCAGCGACATGAAGTTTGAATGAATAACATATCACTACATAGTATAAAACAAAGTCGCTTTTTCTGTCCCTATATCCCTATGTATGCTTAAATCTTTAAAACTACGCAACGGAATTTGATGCAGTTTTTTTTAATAGATAGAGTGATTGAAGAGGAAGGTTTATATGTATAATACTTTAATCCGGAGCGAAGCAAGGGCGGGTCGCTAGTATAATATAAATCTTGTTTTAGAAATTTATTAGATAAGTATACCATAATTCTGCCGTGATCGAAGAAGGCGAATATCTGCATAGTTTAAGTAGAAGCATTTTAAATCTTATGTTTGTTTATCTTTGTTTTTTTATGCGGCTACCAATAGAGTATATAATGCTTCAACTACTACATTGCAGTTCTTTGGCATTACGGCAGAATTTATTTATATTCAGCGACATGAAGTTTGAATGAATAACATAGAAATGGGTATTGCAGACGAATATCAAAAATAATGACTTTAAAAAAACTTGTGGGTGTACAACGACAATAATTCAGGACCCATGTATGAGTCGGACAGTCGACGTCACTGGGGAATAAGATTATTTAACCTTTTGAACGCCAACGACGCCTAAAAAGGTTTAAAAAGAGACATTATTTCGTATGGATTAAGTTAAATTTTGCATAACTTTTAATACATGTTTGGCGTGTGAGTGACGCATTTGTATTTGACGTAAGCCGTTGATAAGGTTCATGTGTGACATCAGTATTTTATTCATCCAGCATGCTTGTTCACAAAATTTTAAAGTAAAAGTAAGGTTAAAATCGTTTTTAATTCAAGGCAATTAGGTATTTTTTCAGCCATAGAACGTCAAATGCTAGAGTGCCTGCATTGATTGCATGCAGGCATTGATTGTGGCTCCTAGTTAAAATTCGTGAAAGGTATGTTTTCAAATGTATTTTTTATGTCATTCATTCAATACTTCATATTCCTAAATTTAAATAAATAAATGAAACAATAATCATATTTTATTAACAATAAGGAAGTCTCTACTGCACAGAACAGGATTTAGTTTTAGAAATGACTGGCATTTTTCCAAGTCTTCGAAATTACTTTAGCTTGCTGAACGCAAATTGTAAATAATAATAATTTAAATGTTAGGTAACTGAAAATGAGTTAATTGACTTACCATTAAAATATAAAATAGCAATTATTATTTTTAACAAATAAAAATAATAATACAGAAGCTTCAAATTGTATGAGAATGTTTATAAACTTATTAAAGAAAGTTACTAAAAATATGTAGGTGAGAAACTTAATTAATAATTGAAGCGCGTATGTGGTACGATCGGTTTTTTTTAATAGACCCACATTTCAGTGCATTATCACTTTATCGTTATGTTTGAACAGCTGACATGAGTTTGAAAATAACAAGGGTTAAAGTGTTCAGTTACTTACAATGCCGACTGTACTGTCTTTGAGTTTCTATTAGAATAAAGTAAAATATGATCACATCTTAAAATTGATTTCACACAAACATAGTGACATATTTTTCATGTTCTATATATTTCGTTTGCTCTTTAACTTGGTTAGACCTACTACGTATACGTTGACGATGTCTTACTTGCAAATCAAATGTATCAAAAATAACACTTTGCTAAACTTAACTTAATGTTAAACAAAAATTATATTTAACACAAAACTTCTTAACTTAATTTCATATCAACACACGTATGCTAACTTGGGGCACGAATACTAAAGTGACGTAGCAATAGATTTTTCTGACAAATATTATATCGATGTTACTGTCCAAATCAGGATGTTATATAACATAAATAAACATTGCTTTTTTAACTTTCAATTTTAAAAAAGCAATATTCAAAGAATATTTTTTTTTTTAAATATTTGAAATGTTTTTCAAGTAAACATCAATATCATTGTCTCTTTACATCCTTAGTAACGATTGCCGTCTAGGTGAACATTCCCAATTTAAATTACTAAACGTTCTCTTTGTGTTCAACGGAGCACTCTTCAAATATTTAAAATTAAATCCGTTTTCTGATTCACGATGTTGTGATATATTAATATTTTATAAGACTATGACTAAATGAGGACTTTTTAATCTTAAAAGTAGAAGAGGATTTTCATAAATAAACATGTACATCGACTCTTATTTATCGATATCAAATCCCTAGCATGTGCCCCAAGATAGCAAACGTATAGTCATAAAATATTTCTTAATAAATCTAAGACGCGAATAAAATTTTAATTCGAATTAACAACGTTAACAAATCAATAAGGAATAATTTTCCGTAGTAATAGTTAAGCCAAAAGCCCACTGCAGCGGACGTTTCTCATTCGCATCGTATAAAAATGTACGCTGATGCTCTTTTAGCGACACGCAAAGGCACCGCACGGACTGATATCACTAGTCCATGCGTAGCCTGTCCCGATGTGCGTACGCATACGCCAGCGCGCATGGCGTAGCCTTCTACAGAGCATGGACAAGCTACGCACGTAGTTAAATTTGCCCACCGTAGCGCACGGACAAGCTATGCGTTACCTAGCACGTTAGAAAATTTAAAAAACTCAGCCAAACGAAGCGTCGGTTGCTGTGAAGATATACACACGCCGCTAGACTCGTACAGTCAACAGCAAAACTAGATGATCATTTCAATACTTTATCGCATTACGTAACAATACTGCGATAGTTATGATAGTGAAAACAAAAATCAAGATCGATTTGTGTAACGAAATTTAGTCATACAAACTATATGGGTAACTCTCGGTACACAAAGGAATCAATTAAGTTTTGTTTTAATTAAAGCCCTTAATTATGGACAGTTTATTTGAAAACGTCCCACGTGGCAAAGTAGTGAAAGTGACAAGGTACTAAAATGGTTATATAGGGTCAGGTGGGGTAAATAAAAGACACGGGTAAAAATAAGACTAAGTTTTTAACACTCATAAATTATTCTACCTCATTCCTATTCAATTTAAAAGGAAGTCTACACACAATGCTGCTTTTTGAATGGAAAAGGAATGAAGTAGGTAGAATAAGTTTTCGAGTGTTAAAAACTTAGTCTTATTTTTACCCGTGTTTTACGTTTACCCCACCTGACCCTACTTTTGCTGTTGACTGTATTAGTACACTCACTTGTGCAGCATGTATGTGCGCAGCATGCGCCACTGTGTGCAATTAACTGTCCAAATTTCAAGTTCCAGGCAGTACATACATACATAACATCACGCCTTTATTCCCAGAGTGGGGTAGGCAGAGCTACAAAAATACCAACAACTCTAAAAAGACTTGTTGATAATTCTTTAACCATATTTTGCACAATCAGGCCAAGAAGTTTACTAGTGTATTGGCGACAGGTTGCAAGCCCATCGCCTAACAGTACTACAAGCCCTTATTCCCTTAGTCGCTTCTTACGACATCCACGGGAAGACCTGGAGTGGCACTATTTTAACCCGGCAACTACACGGCAGTAATTTTCAGTTAAATTATTGATATAACTCTTAATCTTTCCCTCCCTGGAACTTGACAAGTTTCCAGTTCACAATGAACGCAGGTTAGTTTTAAATCATTATACAAACAAAATAAACACCTGCTACGGCCTTATCACGTACTCCGAAACATGTTGCTTGTTTTCCTGACCCTTATACCTTAAACCGTAGCATCTTATAATTTGTTCACGCGAGCTGTCACTTGAACTGGTCAACCAATGTTTAAACGAGTTTATTTTAAAGCGTTCTACACTATATCACAAGTCTAAAACCTCATCGAATGCTATCTAGGCGCTTCCACGTCAGCTGTGACAGTCATTCTCCTATAATCCTCACAAAAACACTGTCTCTGCGGGTAGACCTTATCCACAGACGACCCCAAGTTCCTCGGCAGTGTCTTCGCTTTATAATAGTCACTTTTTAAACAATAATCATAGATTAATTTTGGTCCTTCGTTGAAATATTGACTGTAATAACCATCGCAGTCTTCGAACGACACTGATTTTGGTAGTTCGTTATTTTGGTAGCAGCCCTCGGGGCGGCGGCGTTGGGGGGGGTATACCCATGAGGGAGGGGGGGTCGGCGCCCACGGCGGCGGCCCCGAGGGTCATCCTCAGCGAATCGGCTTCGACACGATGATGACGTCGGGCGCTGATCGGGTGGTTTCGGTACTCATCGGTCGCCGGTCTGATTTCTTTTCTGTGTTTGAAAAAAGAACATGTTAAAATGGAGTGTGGGTATAGTTTTTTATTTATTTATTTATATAGGGAAGAATTTCATTCGAAGATAATATAAGACAATATAAGTACAATACATTATAATAAAAATTTAACAAAAATTAAAAGAACATCAGTTTTATTGTTATTTTCGAGCTTTGATCTCTTATAAATTTAAAAAATCGTCTGCATTACTCTTACTCTACTTCTACTCGTCAACTGGTTTGCTTATTTGATATAGTTTCAGAATTCTTCATTAAATTCTATTTAGATTGCTCACCCATAAATCACTACAGAGTATAAAACAAAGTCACTTTTTCTGTCCCTATATCCCTATGTATGCTTAAATCTTTAAAACTACGCAACGGATTTTGATGCGGTTTTTTTCAATAGATAGAGTGATTGAAGAGGAAGGTATGTATAATACTTTAATCCGGAGCGAAGCGAGGGCGGGTCGCTAGTAATATATAAAACATATGCCTAGGGTATGTAGCATTCAGTGATGATTTCCACTTAAAAGAGATAAAAACGGCTTACTCACGTAAATAATGTCGAATATCGCTCGTCACGTTTGTAAAACCAAACGGGGGCAATTCACAATTCGATTTTACCTCTCGTGCTATAGAAGTGACTTTTAAAAGCCATAATTCTGCCCTGCTAATAGAAAAGGCAGTATCTCAAATTCTATGGTCAAAGCAGATGCAATCCTATGTGGTTGGTTATAAGGTTGCATTTGCTACAGGACTTTTGTCTGAGATACTGCCTTTTTATTTAAGTCTAATGTCCAAAGATCTATTACTATTTATTGTTTTTTTTTTATTTATTTTTTATGTTAAGGAGAAGGCACACGAGCACTCAGGCCACATGATGGTAAGTGAAATCTGAGACCCATAGACATTTGAATTCTCAAGATTATAATCCTAAGACCTCAAATGCGCTGCCAACCCTGAGGACTAAGATGGAATGCCTCTATGCTAGTAATTTCACTGGTTGTCTTATCCCCACACCGGAACACAACAATGCGAACACTGTTGCTTGGCGGATGGTTAATGGATAAGATGGTGCTAGCGATCCGGACGGACCCTGCACAGGGTCCTACCACCACTAGAAATTGTTGTATTTACATTATTATAAATAAGTCATTAATTCTGCTTGCTCTAACGTCAAATTTTAACTAACTACCTTTACAAATGTTATGCTAAGTAAGTTATCGTAGTTTTGCGGCAAACCAAGTTCTTAAACTGTCATTGACTAACGCAGGCTTACTTGAGGTTTGGCTTCTTAACGTAAACTTAGTTGTATTGTATTTAAATTAATTTGTTGTCAACATTGCATGTCATTTGCAATTAAGGCTTTGCAGGTAACAGCCTCACTCAGATATGTCAATTAAATGTAATGCTTCTTAAATGGCGTGTTGTCTTACTCCATTTCTATTGCAAAGAAAGTGACAGCAGCAACTTTAAACACACTTTAAAATTAATTGACTTCTCCGAGTACGGCAGTTAGGCATTTTTTGTTGAATAATCTATGGTAGGTTCGTTTGGACTGGTTTCGAAAGGAGTTATACGAGTAGACTTTTCAGTAAAAAAAAACATCACTGAGCAAGAAAAAGTTGTGCGTAAAATCACAAATACGCACTGAATGCTCAAGCTTACAACGCAAATCAAACATTGATTATGAAGTATCAAACTGTCAAATTCTAGGCAGTCAACAAATAGAGTTATAGCAGCTGGGCGTTTTCCAAAAAAAGTGTACATCGTTAAGGACAAAGTTAAGAAAATTTAACTTAATTTCCATTTCGTCACGGAAATTAGCCATACATTTATATTCGTTAAATTTCGTGACGAAATGGAAAAAGTTAAATTATCTTAATTTTGTCTTTAACGATGTACACTTTTTTTGGAAAAAGTTCAGTTACTGGAAAAATTGATGGCAAAAGAGGCAAAAGGACGACCGAGACGACGTTACTTTGAACAAGTGAAAGAGAAAGCTAAGGTCATTTTGTATCAGAATGTATAGAACCTAGTAATTAATAAAGAGAAATGGCGGACACTCCATAGAATTTAGCAGTCCTTAGACTCTCCCTCTAAAGGGCGGGATTATAAAGGGTTAAAACTTGCCAAATTCCAAATAGTGAAAGAAAGTAAAGGAACAATGATATTGTAATAACTACACTATCTTACATTATCTCCAAATGCCCATCCAGCCCCCTATTTCACCATTTTGTCAATTTCACGTTTTAGGTGACAATCATCACTACATAGTATAAAACAAAGTCGCTTCCCGCTGTCTGTCCCTATGTATGCTTAGATCTTGAAAACTACGCAACGGATTTCAATGCGGTTTTTTTTAATACATAGAGTGATTCAAGAGGAAGGTTTATATGTATAATACTTTAACCCGGAGCGAAGCGAGGGCGGGTCGCTAGTTCAGTATATACTGCAAAGTTAACACGCTGATACATCACTGCGTTTCATATAACCTGCGCCATATACACTAAAAGTCACCTGTCACCTGTCATTGTTAGTATGGTGAAATAGGGCGCTGGTCATTGCCTGAAATTTCGCAGGTATTGAAACTTCATAAGACTTCCTCAGGTACTTAACTGAAGGAGAAATGCGGTTGTTTTTACATTTATGTTTCGGGACCTGACACCCATAGAAATTTGCATTCTCAAGACTATAATCTAAAGACTGCAATACTAAGGCCCGTTTTAATAAAATGATCTCAGTTGCAATGCCCATCTCAAGATACGTCCATACAATAGAAATCTGTTCAATTTTTGACGTATCTTGAGACACCATTTAAACCGATATCAGTTAATGATTACGGGCCTAAGGGCTGTATTAATAAAATCATCTTGGCTAAGACACCACCACAAGATACGTCAAAGTTAACGTCAAACCATAGAAAACTGTAATTTTTGACGCATCTTGAGACGGGCATTACAGTCGAGATTAGTTTATGAATACGGGACTAAGAGTGCAAGTTGCACACCCTAAGGACTAAGATCTCTCTCGCCTCCATGCCGGTTGTTACTTACGTGATTTAATCGACTCCTGCGGCGTCGCCTGTCGGAGTAGCTCGATGGTGATCTGAGAGGTGTTGGCGGGCGCGGGGGACGGGCGCACTATGGTTGCGCCGGAGTAGCCGAAGGTGGAGAACCCTCGGCTGTTTGTACCGGAACCTGTGCCTGGAGATAAGAAGTGATTAAGAGGTCGTACACGAAATTTTGCCGATTTCGCTGATTTTCGTGATTTTACAGACGTGATTTTACTGTTGAAATACTTTACTTCTAAAAATTTTAATGCGCGACACGAAAGATAATTTCGATTTTCAACGAATGTATGAAATACTTTTTTGTTTTTATTATTTAATTTTGATTAATCGACCTGAAACCTGAGTTTTGCTGTAAGAGGTTTAGTATATCGCATATTCACGAATCGTTTTGACGTCTTAAAGGTATGAAAAAATAGCAATTGATTGCTGTAAAAGTTGTCTAAAAAAAGTATGAATTACTTTTTACCACCTTGATATATTTTATTTGTGTAAAAAAAATATGAACTTGGTAAAGTTTTATAGAAAATGGACAAAAAAATTTCGCCTTCTTAAAACACTCGTTAATAAAATGAAAAGAACAGTAATAAATTTCAGTTCAAAATCAATCCATTACCTTAAAAACACATCCAAAAACTAAAAATTAAGTAGCAATATATAATGTTTTAAAATAACCTAAATCCCGAATTTAAATTCTCGACAAAGATAAAAAAGTAGCTCATTCATTCGTAACTCATTTATTCGATCATAACTGAAATGATATATCATGATGTGAATTAAAACTTATAGAAAAGCAGCATTTAAACTGTAAAATCACGAAAATAAGCAAAACTGGCAAAATTTCGTATACAGCCTCTTAAATTTAAAGCACTAAAGCAAGGGCAGTTGGTATTACCCACTGGAAACGTATTTAAATCTTATAAATTCTGATTGAATGGATATGAGAAAATATGGCAAATAAATAATTTTATTTGATTTGTTACGCTAAATCAGTTTAAAGTTGCCCAATTATTCAGAGTAACTTTTGACGCATGAGCTTAAACAAAAAAAGCAGTAAAAATATACATTGCTTTTGTCCTACCGCCGAAGAAGAAGGGTATTGTATTTCTTTGTTATAATGGTTAAATAAAAACATGCAGTCGGCTTTTTTAAAGTTTGCATTTTGTGACACTTGTTGGTTCAAAGTTTTTTTTTTTTACATTTCTTAAAAACATTTTTCTTAAAAACTTACTATCAGAACCAGGGGCTGGATCCACTTGGAACAGACTCTCCCTCGTCTGACATCCAGACTCCTTAGTATCCGGAGTTCCAACCGACGCATCTCTGATCTCTTTCCTCTCTTCTTCCTTCCCTCTACTCCTCAGCGACTCTTCTTTTCTGCTCGTGTCGCTTTTCCTTGATCTTCCTTTATGCTCTATCCGAATGTCGTCAGTGTCAATGGGTATGCTTTCGGCTTCCCGATGCCACATAGCATCGTCTATGTCTAGTTGGGTGTCGTTTGGGAAGTCTGAGTCTATGCTGCTAGGCTGAAAACCAAAAAGGTTTTTTTATGATTAGAGAAGCACTTAGCCACCTGATGATGATTAGTGGAATCTGAGACCCTTAGACATTAAATTTCAATTCGCAAGACTTTCTTCTTAGATCTTTAGACTGCAAGACCTCAAATGCGTTGCCAACTCAGAGGACTAAAAGTGAATAATTTAATTATATTTATACCTACATCTAGTCATAGTCAATTAATTTTATTATATTTTAAAGAAATCTTAATCAGTATCTTGCTCGATTTAATAATCTTTAACGTCTAGACCAATATTTTTTCAATACGAAGTCTCAAATTTCTTGAATGAAAATCAGAAATGCTTTGGTGGCTTTGAAAGGATGAATTTATTTCAAATGCGTTGATATTTTAGTATTTATGGTGTGTTAAAAGTATAAAAGTTTTGAGATCACAATTGAGAGAAGGCTCATGAACACTCAGGCTACCTGATGTTAAGTGGAATCTGAGACCCATGGACATTTGAATTCACAAGACTGTAATCCTAACACCTCAAATGCGTTGCCAACCCTGAGGACTAAGATGGAATTCCTCTATGCTAGTAATTAAGGATTAAATAAGGAGTCTTTACCTGTACCATTAACACCTTAATAATAACTCCTAAACTTACTAACACATATTATTAGGAAATCAAAAATATATATTCTTGACTAATGTGGAGGAACTTTCTTATCCCTTAATCATCAAGTTTAGTTCTAGGACATCGTGTATAAGCAGACGCGTGCAAAAATAACGACATTGGAATAAATTTAATTGAACTATTGAAACAATGATTCTTTTGCAACTGGGACAAATATCTTCTTTCTTCTTTTTTTATTAATGGCGGTCCAACGCCATATTTTGTAGTGATTTAGCGAATGTCAAGTAAGTAGAGTAAAACAGTAAACGGAATAAATCAAAAGCTAAAGCCGTACATTTTTCAATCGGCCATCTTCCCTCCACGAAGGTTACCAGAACGTCGACCAATATCTTCAAGCCATATTATTTACGTTATCATGATGCTACAAAAACATCTATGACACGTTTTTTATTTATACCTCACAAAAACAATAAAGGAAAAAAGCAAAGGGTCGACCCAATGTTCCAAGTAGCGTAAAAAGTTCAAACCAGAAATATTTGATTCGAAATAAGATCAGGGCTCTTGTGAGTAGTCCCACGAAGGGTCGTGTGTTCAATTTCAGTAAGGATCTTTCCAGTTTCCCAATCCAAAACGACGTATGTCCAATTTGGCTCAAAACAAAGTCAACCTTTTGCTACTTCTAACAAGGACGACAGTTCAAAAACTGTAACCTTGAAATTGTGTTTATGTTTTAGAAAAATAATGATTTGTATCGGAAAGGGGGTTTCCGATCGACTTAGCCATCCAGGAATTTGACCACGACGCGATGAGGACAAGGAATTAATTTGTGTTGCAAGAAAAATACTAGGGAGTTAAAAATACCTATTAAAGAATTTCATCCTTTCAATAAACCTAAAAGTCCTTATAGGCGCTGTGTATACTGGTCAATTGTGTGTACAGAGAGCTATAGCGTAACGTATCTCTTTTGCATAACTCCGACGCGTATCATGGTCTTTAGTGTGAATGCAAAAAGATCGCGATCATGTTGCTACGCGAGTATTAAAAACCCCAAACACTCGCAATCGGATACGCGTATCGAGAACGCGGGCAGTCCATACGTGCAGTTCTGATTTGATTCGTGACGCACCACGATCCACCTCAAGTCGATTCTTCCCCAATCATCAAAACGAATACGGTGTTATGATAGGATACGCTGCAAGGCTACGGCTAGTATGGGCGCATTTACACGCGACAATGCTAGTGATACGGTTTACCCAACGTGAGAGTCCATACTTATGATACGCGTGCTTGATACTATACGCATGATCGTGATCTCCATAATGATATGAATGTGGACCCAGATTAGAGTGAGCATTTTTATTATTTTCAGCTGAAACCATGATGTTTTCAAGATATCTGAAACTTTAGCTAAAAAATAACTCATACGGCAAGAAATGCGTTTTGATGAAGGGTCATACACAGATTTAGGTTACCGTCTTTCCTGTGGACACACCGAAAGTTAACGTTTTCAAGGCCTAATTTTCTGGCTGAGCCCATTCCCGCAAAAACACCGTCAGGACTGCTTTAGACCATATAAAAACATAACTTATATGCACACAAGCTCTTAACTATTGACCACAGGGGAGACAACTTTTGTTTTAAAGAGTGTGTATGACCCTGAAATGAAAATTCTGCGTGATGATTAGCAGTGATCGGAATAGGTAGTGCAATTTCACGGGATTTCAGTGCGTAAGCTTAGTATGGATATAACTTATAATCCCGGATTTTCACTTTGAAAAGTTTTAAAGTTTGTGTTTGTTTTAAAATACATTACACACATTACACAGTTTGACCTAGCCTCACAGTAAGCTCAAAAAAGTTATTTATTTATATATTTTTTGTACTATTGTTATTTTTTTGTTATATTTTATGATTGTACCTACTACCTACATTTCTCATCACTATGTTTTTTTTTTTTTTTTTACCTTCTACCTACATTTCGCATCACTATGTATTATTAAGTAGTAACTACATATTTCGTTAATTAAGTGTATTAACGAATTATGTAATGTTTTAGTTTTAAATAAATGATGTAATTACAATGACATAAAGTCGTATTTTATCCCATATACTTCAATTAATTTCATGTCAGGCAAATATTCTGTGAAAAAATATGAATCCCGGAATCCCGGGTCTTATCCATATTCTTTATAATGTTTGAGGTCATTCACCTGAAATTGCACTACCTATTCCGATCACTGATGATTAGTGATCGGCTCGGACGGAGCAAAACTTTAACAAAACTTACATTACAGCCATGAAAATATTAATTTCCTTATACCAAATCCGAGACTCTGATATAGAGTTAAATTGAACACTATTCTGCAAATAATACTCTTATTTTTCTTGGTTGTAAGTTCTACTTAATCAGTCAGCTTTACAAGTTTTGCTCCATCCGCTGATACGTGAATGATACGTTCGCTGAAAGTTGTTTCGTTTAATTATAGGTGCATGAGGCATGTTCTAGAATGTTTTTTTGTACTGCCTTGACAGCTGTTATATTGGGTCTAGTAGAAAACGACGTGACTATTAGAATCACCGTCGGTAAACAAGATTTTTCTTTATTTCTGGAGGGCTAGCACAACTTGTCAGCTACTTGTTTGTCGTTCGGATTTCTTTTTCTACTTAGTCTGTGGTGCTAGACAAGTTGCATTCGATAATCGTTAGCGATTATGCTTTGATTGATAAATGTATGGAATTGACGTAAGCCACCGAGATAGTAACGTGACACTTACGTCAATTCCATATAATTTTCAATCGAAACATAATCGCTAGCGAGTGTCGAATACACCTTGGGCCCTAGCCAAGATGCAAACGCTCCTAACGTTTTTCTTTTCTATCGCTCAAAGTGTATGCGATGACAGTAGACCATGTGGTTCAGAGAAACGCACGAGAATGTCATCCCATATCCCCACTGTAACGATAGAGTCGAACTAAGAGTTAAAAATAACATGAAATACCTTTCTTTTATTTCGCTGTTGTTTGTACATCTCGTTGGTGTGGTTCTCTCTCTCCCGAGGTTCGCTGTCTCTCTCTAGATTCGTAGCGTCAAGCGTGAGTTGCGTCTGCGTTAATTCGTCTAATCGGTCCTCGCTGGACTGCTTAATGTGTTGCTATAATAAAACAAAATAAATAGTAAACAATGGGGAAGGCAAGGCTACCTACTGCAATCACAGAATGACCCGATAGGAGAGCTGCGCTGAGCGAGGCTAGGAATTGTATTGAGTTATTTAACATTATTCTTAAATTGAATTCGCGGCAGGAATTTTGCTTCAGAGCCTTCTAATTGACCAATGTGCTGGACTTCGACCACCTTTACTTTCGACTCCTACTTTTCATTCAGTAATGTTCAAAAACAAACTGTATAAAAATCAAGAGCTGATGATGACTAGACCCCGGATTTTTGTCGCAATGACGTCACAATAGGGTAGTTTGGGGAGTAAATGGAACGGTGTTAATTAATAAGGTAACCTAGTCTATTGGTGTTCAACGGAATTAAATAATTATAATCAGGCATTCACGATATTTTATATCTTAGGTCAAAACTTAATTATGTTGTAAGGTTAAAACTGATTAATTAATAAATATAATTCTAATATGTTTAATTATGTTCCACTGTTCCATTTACTGGACGGAACGGTTATTTAATACGAAAAACTGCCGGATTTAACCGAATTAATTGTAATAACTAAGTAGGTATTCACGATAAAAAATATTTATTCAATTGATCAATTGATCTTTCGATTACTGCAATCCATACATTTGTACGTACATTAAACTGGCTTTTTTTTCGGTCGCCCACTTTTTGTCTGTCAAAAGCCAGTTTAACGTACAAATGTATGGTTTGAAGTTATATACCAAAAGAAAATTTTGATCAGACTAGATATTTTTTGTCGTCAATGCCTAGTTATTTAAATTTATTAGGTTAAAAACCGTATTTATTTTTTATTAATTAACACCGTTCCATTTACTCCCCAAACTACCCTATTGTGACGTCATTGCGACAAGAGTCCGGGGTCTAATGATGACTAAGTAAAGGTACAAAATTTGACCTCCAAAAGTATAATAAATATTTTTAAAGGGGTAATATAAAACAATTGAATGACGTTATTAAGTTTTTGCTAACACAGAAAATGTGCATTTAAAAGTATAACGATTCACTTATCTCCCATTTTTTATACCGATTATCAAACTTATGGATCACCTCTCGTATTTTTTCTTTAGTAACGAAGCGCTTTCATTTGGTTAGAAAATATTAGGAGGCACCTGTAAATGAACGGCACTCACTGACAAGTGATATTACCTACGTTCAATCCATTCGTGCCAGCTTATGTGAAACCTTTACAACGTGGTGATGTGGACAAGTCCTAATATTAAATGCATCTATGGTAGTATTTTCCCTGGTTGTCTACTTGGTCCCTATGGGTTTCTAGTACAACGATGAAAAGACTGGTTTTTAGCGGAAGGTTGAAGGATAGGATGGACCTTGCACAAGGTCTACAATTATGTCATAAAAGTAATTATGTTTCATACAAAATTCGTTAAGAATTAGTTATAAGGACAATTATTAATTCCAAATTTATACGTAGTTCAGGGCAAAAAAAATATATATAGAGATAATTTAATTTTAACATGTGCTATTGAGTTTCAGTATCAATTTCCACATTTATGTATTATTAAAAAAAACCTGAAAAGCCCGCATTCAATGAAAATAAATCATTATTTTCGGTGGTTGTAACCACTCTTAGTTACGCCCTCCCGCGAAGTTTAGGCAAATTCTAACCTCTGGAGATAATTCTTACCTTAATAATTTTATGGTCCTGGTACAGCTTCCGAATGCACTTGAAGAGGAACACGAAGCTCATCCCAGACAAGATGAGTGAGAAAATAATCAGAATCGCTAACACGTGCGGCTCGTTCATCTTCGACTCTTCCTCTTGCTAAAACATACAAACAGTCGTTGGAGAAATAAAAGATTCCGACAAACAGAAAACCTCCTCAGAGATTGATGAAAAAAATTAAACGATTAAAAAACGACAAGAGATTAAAGGCTAGTAGTCACTAATACACTGGTAAATATCTTAGCCTACTTGTGGAAAATGTGGTTACAGAATTATCAACAGGTCTTTTTAGAGTTGTTGGTGTTTCTGTAGCTCTGCCTACCCCACTCTGGGAATGAAGGCGTGATGTCATACATACATACATACATACATAACATCACGCCTTCATTCCCAGAGTGGGGTAGGCAGAGCTTCAGAAATACCAACAACTCTAAAGACTTACTGATATTTCTGTAACCACATTTTGCACTAACAGGCTAAGAGGTTTACTAGTGTATTAGTGACAGGTTGCAAGCCCATCGCCCAACAGCACTACAAGCCCCCACTCCCCCAGTCGCCTCTTACGACATCCCCGGGAAGACACGGAGTGGCACTATTCTAACCCGGCAACCACACGGGGCACGGGGGAGACAATGACAGGTGACAGGTGACATTTCAGTATACTTCGCGCAGCTTGTAATGAATTCCAATGATAGATAATTTATATTCAACATATTGGGTTTGTCTTGTCCCGGGATTGTAGCAGAATACCACTGTTTTGCTCACCAGAGGAATACTAAGAACTCGTAACACTCTTAAAAATATAAGTTGTGTCTCCTGTGGTCAATAGTTAAAAGCTTGTGTGCATATAAGTTTATAGTTAGCTTGTGTGTATGTTTTTATATGATAGGTCTAAAGCAGTCCTGACGGTGTTTATGCGGGAATGGGCTCAGCCAGAAAATTAGGCCTTAAAAACGTTAACTTTCGATGTGTCCACAGGAAAGACGGTAACCTAAATCTGTGTATGACCCTACGCTGAGCCATAACCTTTTTGTACTCCTGCGACGCATTTTTTTTTAGGGTTCCGGAGCCGACAAAAACGGAACTCTTATAATTTCGTCATGTCCGTCAGTCCGTCTGTCCGTCTGTCTGTCCGTCCGTCCGTCCGTCTGTCCGTCTGTATGTCACAGCCATTTTACTCAGAGCCTATTGGCACTATATAAATGAAATTTGGAGGATAGATGTATTCTATGAACCGCTATACAATGATGTAGTAAAATTGAAATAAAAAATATATTTAGGGGTGGCACTCCATACATGTAACCAGGGGACGATAATTTTTTTTTGAGTTACGTCAGCGTTTAGATAGGGCTTCCAAAATGATACAGAGGCTGTTAAGTGACTTTTTTACGTAAGTGAACAGTTGGCGAGATATACGCTTCTAATGTCGTAAAAATTCTGTCCGGGTGGGTAGCTTTTGAACTGTTAAATAGAACATTCTAATAAAAAATTACAGTAGTAGAACATACGAAATACTTCCAAACAAAATTGTTTTGAACACGATACGCTGTGTAGTTTTTGAGATTTTAATAAAAAAAAAATAATATATGAATTTCAACCATGAACGTTCATCCCAGCTACGGAACCCTTCACTGTGCGTGGTCCGACATGCACTTGGCCGGTTCTTTCTCTTATAAGAACTGTATACGTGTGATTGAAGCATCAAATGAACGTTTTATCTATCTATCATAATGAAAATTTGTTAGCTTTTGCAAATTACGCCAAAATGCCACCTTTCACCATTGTTAAGATGGTGAAATATTAAAACTCAATTTAAATGTGTCAAGAAATGCCTTCACCTTGACAAAATTAAAATGAGTTGAACCCTATTTATAAGAAAACAACCCAAATTGCTATAGGTGTGCCTATAATTTTTTGAAGAGGTCCCTCGTTTTTTCCAAGATTTCTTCGTCAGATATCGTCAAATTCATCTCGAGGGGGGAGGTAGCAGTAAAATCACAGTGATTTTATAATCTCAATGTAATAACTATTACAGTTGAACTTCGTACAATACAAATCTTCAAAGTAACAGTGGTCAGCGCATGAACGTCTACAGTGTGTAAATGGAATACGAGCAAACATTTACACCAGCCGTTCTACAAGCCATGTGGAATTTCGTTAATAACTCTAATACATAGAGCGCAATTATTTTTAAAGGTCCCATCGAGTAGCAATGTACTTAAAACCATGTCAGTTGAAACGAAGATGTAAGTGACAGTTATTTGCAAGTTAACGGGGGCTATTTCTAAAATATCGCGTGGCGAATTAATTGGCATGAAAAAAAAACAATCTATGTTTTTATCTTAATTAGAATGCATATTAACCGTCGTTAAAATATTTGCTCGTATTGGATTTACATACTGTATATTCTGGGGAAGACAAACGATAGCAAGATGTAGACATTGTCCCAACGGCAAAGCGCCATCTATCGCAAACTAGTGTAACTAAAATCTACTTTACTAACTTTAACAGATGTTGAAATTGTTCACCTTACCTTGCAAGTGTCCTTGTCTTCGTCAGTCTTGAGCCGGCAGTCGACGTGGCCGTTGCACACCAGCCCCTTGTCAATGCAAGTCCCATCGGAGCAGTCGAATTCACCTTCGATGCATTTCTCTGAAATAAATCACCATTGTTATTTATAACCCTTCACGCTGAAACAGGAGTATTAGCAGTTTAATATGTGTATCTATTTGTCTGTGTCTGTGTTTTTGTATCAACAGTATTATGTTTGTCTTCCGTGTGGTTGCCGGGTTAGAATAGTGCCAGTCCATGTCTTCCCGTGAATGTCGTAAGTGGCGACTAAGGGAATAAAGGCTTGTAGTATTGCTGCGTATTGCTGGCTGTTAGGCGATGGGCTTGCAAGTCTTGCAACCTGTCACTTATACACTGGTAAACATCTTACCCTGTTTGTGCAAAATGTGGTCACAGAATTAGTAATAAGTCTTTTTTGGAGTTGTTTTATCTTTATTTCTGTAGCTCTGCCTACCCCACTCTGGGGATAAAGCCGTGATGGTATGTACGAGTACGTATGTATGAAGTATATGTTTGTCTGTGTGTTCGTGTATATCTGTGTCTGTGTTTCCGTATGCCTGTGTATATGTGAAACTGTATATCCGTGTATATGCAAGTCTGTTAATCTTTGAACCAATTTTTACGAAGTCTAAACACACAAACAAAGATACATAGATACACAAACCCCTCTGATTTTTTCAGGGGTTAAAATCCATTACGTAACACAAACTAAAGTGCCACCAAAAAACTTACCATTGCCTTTGATAGTCCGAATAGCAGCAAATTTAGCATTGAACTTGGATTTCTCCTTGACATCTTTTCTTGCATAAAACCTGATAATCATTCGATTTCCGCCGGTTTCCGTCACTTTATCAACATCCGTCATCACTGGATTGGCCACGGAACCACAATAATGCGCTTTCCTAAAAAAAACAACCATTAGAAATAAAGATTCCGTCAAAAATTTCAGCTTGTAAAAAGCCTTTATTCGTGACAAACAACGATAAAGGACAAATAGATAAGTACAGTAAAAAATAAGTCAGCAAAGAGTCTTCTGTTTGAATCATTACTCGGTCTCTATCACCCATGGTCTACTCGTAGCGGCTAAGGAAATCAAATTACCCTCGTGAGGCCTACCTCAAATTTTACTAGTAGTTCAAAAAAGAACCTTGCGTCAGTCAGGGCAGTTTAAAGGCACTTTCACAAATGTCCTAAATTTAGGCCGTTGGGCTTTACAAGATTAAATTGCACAAAGAGAACTTACATATGGTCTGAGTTCGGCTTCGCTCCAAACACTTGGACTAAGTTTTTTTCGCAATCATTTGGATGATGCAAAGAAAAAACCATGAAGTCTAGGTAAATCTGTAACAAAGGACTATTTATTGAATACCACACACAATAAATGCACGGAAAGTGAATACAAAATAATTGTTATAAGGGATACAACACGTTCTATCACAAAATAGCGATATTTTCCAGAATGCAAAGATGATTAGATTTAATTTCTTGAACAGCTATTTTCTGCTGAGATATTTTTGTTTTTAGGTTATTTTAAGCATGGGTTACGTAGGTTAGGTTAGACCTGTGACCACCAATAAACCTCCTGTACCCTTACCATGAGTTGCAATTACCGTACTCGCTAGCGAGTCGAATGCTCTGTCCCTCGCAGAGTAGTAGAGTGAGAGGGACAGAGCATTAGAATCTCTAGGGAGTATCGTAACTGTAACTCATGGTAAAGGTACTGCACGTAGAAATGCCTGTCGATGAAGTAAAACATTCAATTTATTTATTTACTGAAAGGTATATTTACAAAGCATTACAGAATTACACTAATGCACTGTAAAACTAATATAAAATAAAAACTAGAATTTAGGGTTATACCTCATAGAGGAACACTAGAAGGTCTGTCATCCATCCATGTCATTCAAGATAGACTGCCGTATAACTAAGCGAAATTTTTTAAGTAACAAAATCTTGAATAGTTCTGATGTTATTAAAACGACCTGGAAAATAATTAATGAAGAAACAGGTCGCCGAAAAAAGAACATTAACGACTATCGTTTAAAAGTAGATGGTAAAATAATAGATTCCAATCCAGATATCGCAATTGAATTTGAAAAGTTTTTTACCGATATACCAGTGTCCACGACTAAGTGCTTGAACTCTTCGCCTGCGTCTGCCATTGTACTTTTAGAAGATAACGTGCCTGAATGCAGTATATACTTTGAATTCAAGCGCGTTACTGCCTTGGATGTAATTAAGGCATTCAACTCAATCAATATAAAGAAAACCAGTGACCTTTGGGGAGTGTCGGTCCATGTACTCAAATCCTTAATTGAAGTCATAGCATCTGACTTAATGGTCGTATTTAATCACTGTGTTGATTGTGGTGAGTTTCCTGATCTTATGAAACATAGTAAGATAATTCCATTATTCAAAACGGGTAGTACTTTTGACCCCACAAATTTTAGACCAATATCTATACTACCCACTTTCAGTAAAATATTTGAGAAGTTGATTTTGTCACAGTTAGCGGAACATTTTCGGTATAATAATTTATTACACAATAAACAATTTGGTTTTACTCGGGGTCGCTCGACAACCGAAGCTGGTGTTGAGTTGATTAAAAACATTTTTAATGCCTGGGAAGGGTCACAGGATGCTTTAGGTATTTTTTGTGATTTGTCCAAGGCCTTCGATTGCGTTAACCATGACACATTGATCAGGAAACTACACCACTATGGAGTTAGAGGTACTGCGCTTAACTTAATAAAAACTTACTTATACGGGAGAATACAAAGGGTAGACGTGAATGGAGTACGATCACCTGGGTCATTGGTCTCAATGGGCGTACCACAGGGCTCAATATTGGGTCCATTTTTATTCCTCATCTACATAAATGACTTACCTTACCTTATAAAGGATAACCATGATATAGTATTGTTTGCTGATGATACGTCACTTGTGTTCAAAGTTAAACGACAACAGCAGTTTAATGTCGATGTAAACAATGCTATATCAAAAGTAGTCGATTGGTTTAGTGTTAATAATTTATTACTGAATGAGAAAAAGACGAAATGTATAAAGTTCATGACTACTAATGTGAAAAATAGTCAAACTACTGTAACTATTAAAAATGACAAACTAGACCTAGTTAATGATACAGTGTTTCTTGGTATAACGTTAGACTCCAAGCTCCAATGGGGTCCTCATCTTGCTGGATTGGCGGGTAGACTCAGTTCTGCAGTTTTTGCAGTTAATAAGATTCGGCAATTAATAGACTTAGATACCGCTCGATTAGTTTATTTTAGTTACTTCCATAGTATTATGTCATATGGTATTTTACTGTGGGGTAGTGCTGCTGATGTAAATAGCATCTTTGTTCTGCAGAAGAGGGCTATTCGTGCTGTCTACAAGATGGGCCAGAGAGACTCGCTTAGAGATAAGTTTAAAGAAATTAACATATTGACCATGCACAGTCAATACATTTATGAAAACATTATGTATGTTCATAAAAACATCGCTAAATTTAGAAAGAACTGTGACATACATAATGTTAATACCAGAAATAAATATAAGCTCGCAGTGCCCTTCACGCGGCTCCATAAAATAAAAAACTCTTTTATGGGTAATTGTATTAGGTTCTATAATAAGCTCCCAAGTAATGTTACTGAACTATCAGTAAATAAATTTAAGAGTTACGTTAAGCGTAAACTAATTTCTAAAGCATATTATAGTATTAAAGACTATATTAATGATAACAATGCTTGGGACTGAATTGCTTGTAATAAAATGTTTAGTCCTTACGACAAAAGGTTGCGAACGTCGAAAAAAAAAAAGACATCCGACAGAGTTTCTTACAGGTTCTTCTCTGATCGGTCGCGATTTGAACCTGCAGTCAATTTAGGCTAAGTCGCTACTATGACGTTTCAAAAGAGTTTATTATTTGTAAACCTACTTGAATAAAGATTATTCTGATTCTGATTCTGATTCTGATTCATCTTCTCGCAAAACTTAAAGCATCCCTGACATAAGGCCATCCGTCGCCACGCAAAAACATCCCATTCCGGTGCCGACACCAGGAGCGCATTAAGCAGTGTTAAGACGAAGAAACGGCGAGTTCCGGTGCGAAACAGTACGTGCAACAGGCACGTCAATGAAATGAGTGTCGGTTATTCAAGAGAAAACCAGACTGAGGATCAACTTACAAGACTCTTTTCTGCCGCAGTGATGTTCCATAGTATGTCCAAGTCGGCGCTTTCATCTTTGCACTTCTGTGATGGGTCGTCAGTGGAACTGATGTCTCCATACCGAGCTGGGTTACTTTGGCTTCCAATGTTGATGATGCAGTCATTTAATAGCATGCTGTTACCTGCAACACGGCGTGAGCATGTTGATACTTTTATTGACTATTTTTAATACTGGGGGGTGATTCTTTCAACACGGCGCTGCGCCGATCTTAATGGTGAAATTTTATCTGTCAAATTTAAGAAGTCCCGTCGGAGCGTACAAAACACTTTTTAGCGCATGCTTTCTCAATTAGGCAGCAGGCAGGTTAGTCATATTCAGTGTCGTAGAAGGCTGCCTAATTGAGAAGGCACGCGCTAAAATGTGTTTTGTACGCACCGACGGGACTTCTTAAACTTGCCAGATAAAACTTCACCATTAAGATCGACGCAGCGCTAAGCATACGCTGGATGTATACAATGTATAGTGGCATCCTCATCACACATTGACATATTGTCTAAAAATTGTACAATGTTTTTTTGTTCTGCAAATAAATAAACAATTTATAGCAAGTGACATAGTTCAATAACTAACCTTCTTCTAAAAAGTCCAGTGGCACCCTAATTACTTTTAGTGTGTTTTCTAATAAGCTTAAAATCTAAGAGCGACTCATAGTTCAACTATAGTAAAGTTATGTCATATTCTCTATAAATTGTGTTTTCATTTGTACAACAAATATCCACTCGTCGATTTGATAAAATACTTAGGGTTATTAGGAAATGGTAATGAGTGCGCCAATCCAATAGGCGGTTGGCGTTTGCCCGGTGCAGTCTTCACGTTATACATACATACATACATACATAAAATCACGCCTTCATTCCCAGAGTGGGGTAGGCAGAGCTACAGAAATACCAACAACCCCAAAAAGACTTGTATGAATTCTGTAACCATATTTTGCACAATCAGGCCAAGAAGTTTACTAGTGTATTAGTGACAGGTTGCAAGCCCATCGCCTAACAGCTACAAGCCTTTATTCCCTTAGTCGCCTCTTACGACATCCACGGGTAGTGGCACTATTCTAACCCGACAACCACACGGACGAATCAACCCAACACACAATGTATACAATGAATCATTATGACATTTATGAATTACTTATGTAAAAAAACAACTGAAATAATAATATAATTTTATACCATTAGGCGTCTAGTTTCTTGATCAATGAGGTCCTAGCTTTCAAAACTTTTCGGAGGCCACATATGATAAAGTACCCGAAACGCCTATTTAGAAATCGACAGTGGATAGGTAAAAATAGTTAAGCGCCACTATTAAGTATATAGTGCTTAGGCTTAAGCGTTGTCACCCCTTTGGACTAAAATCACTGAGGATTAAGATGGAATGCCCGTATCACTTATTGTCTTCTCCCAAACTGGAACAATGAACTCGTAAACGAGCATTTCTAAAAAAGTTTGTACATTTCATTCACGACTTCAATTTGCAAAAAAAATTGCAGGTTGGTAGAGTGAATGAAGCTGAGCCTAAATAACATAGTCTCCCAAAATGTCCTCATACATTTGTATGAAACTTTCCTTTTTTGTTACTAACTTTCTTTGGTTCATGGTAACAAAAAAGGAAAGTTTCATACAAATGTATGAGGACATTTTGGGAGACTATGTTATTTAGGCTCAGCTTCATTCACTCTACCAACCTGCATTTTTTTTTTCAAATTGAAGTCGTGAATGAAATGTACAAACTTTTTTAGAAATGCTCAAACACTGCTTGGCGCACAAAATCGACACACAGATGGAGTGTCTTTCGACGCTTCTTGTCAGTCTGGTCTAACGTAATTTTTCCGAAACGTTGGTAGCACAAATCCATTTCGATTGAAATTCTCCCCTAGCGTCCTAAGTCCGAGGTCGGCCCAATAGGGGCGCCCTTAGGCATGCTAGTGTAAAAACCCTTTACCGCGTGGACTCCCATCAGGAGTCCGCCCTCTCTCCGGTGAAGTAGTCAAAGCCATCAGAGGCTAACTACGTAGGTCCCTCAAAAAAAAAACTGCTTGGCGTAGGTTTCCTTTTAACTCAAGACAATTTCGTTTCAACTTTATTGAAACGAGTCTGAAGTTCATTTAAATTTGTTTCAAAATTGAAAATGGTATTGAAGAGCAAAGGTAATTGAACCATATCTCTTTGCAGGTAGATTCAAATTCCCACAAAAATCTCCGGTTGTGGTATGGTGGTCCTCGCTAGAAGCTAAAAGATAAAATGAAGTAAAATACTTACGCGTTGTTCCTGAGCCTGGTACCGATTCCACGAGTATTTTGAAGCCACTGTACTCGATGTTTTCGTCGGATTTGAACTTCAGCCACAAGAAGGGTCCAGTGGAGGTGATTTTTTTTGGGAAAGCACTCCCACAAAACCGACCGAGGTGCCTCGCAAAACCATATTTTCCATCTCTAATCTAAAATATATTCTACATCATTACAATGTTAATTTTTTAAAGCCGATTGTTAGTAATAAACAGAGATCAGAATAGGTAGTGCAATTTCGCGAGACTTCGGTGCGTAAGTTTAGTATGGATATAGCTTGTAACCCCGGGATTACATTTGCAAAGTGTTAAAGTTTGTGTTTAATTCAGGAATGTTATTAAAATATGATTTTAACGATTATTTTGCTAGCATAGAATATCGCATTGACGAAATATGTAGACACTTGCAATGACAAAAAGTAAAAAAGTATTTACAATAACACTATTTTTTTAGATTTTTCGTATGTTCCCATTTAACTTCAATTAAGGTCATGTCAAGAAAATATTCTGTGAAATAATACGAGTCCCGGAATCTGGGGTCTTATCCATATTAAGTATAATGTTTAAGGTCATTCACCCGAAATTGCACTACCTATTCCGATCACTGGTAATAAACCACCGATTGATGATCTTGTGGTTTTTTTTAAGGCATGGAGAAGACGGAAGAGCACACAGGCCACCAGGAGAGTGATTAAGACATGCTGTTCATTTTACGTCGAGCGTGAAGGACAGAGCTATGGTAGTTATATAGCTATGTCCTTTACTCTCACTGTAAAATGAACCCAGGGCGTATTCTACTCGGTAAAGCCATATTGCTTTTGACATGTAATTGTATTGTCATGTTACGATAGCTCTTATTTACTTGACAGGCGGCGGAGTTAAAAACAATACGATAACATGTCAAAGGTAAAATAGTAACTAGTAGAATTAGAGGTCCAGCCCCCTATTTCACCATCGTGACAATGAGAAGTGACAGGTGACAATTCGGTATATATTGCAAAGTTAACATGCGGATTACCGGTCCAGGTAAGCTGCGCCATGTACGCCATAATGTCACTTATCACCTGTCATTGTCAGGATGGTGAAATAGGTGGTGATGGTAAGTGTAAGTAAATATGAACTAAAGACATTTGCATTTTTAACTGTGAATTCTTTAACCCGTCGCCTTGTACGACAGAAATGAAGAAATACCAAGTTCTAGTCTCTTACGATTATGAAAAGTCCCAAAAATTTAATGAATGAAGACAGACGTTAAAGACCGCAAATGCGTTGCCAACCCTAAGGACTTAGAGGAATTCCTCTACTCTAGCAATATCACCGGTAGTCTTATCCCCAACCTGAACATAACAATGCATAAATTGCTGCTTGACGGTAGGTTAAAGATGCCAGTCTCAAGATATCAGTTAAGATCAACATATAATTATGACTAAAAATAATTATAGCAAATAATACAGACGGGTTACCTTCATTTCGTCAAAAAGCTTTTTGTTCAAATGTTTCATTTCCCAAATTTTCATTTGCCAACCCGCTTTGTTTTCTGTAACCGTAAATATTTCAGGATTTTATAGGGTTCTACACGATGGTACTAAAATAAATTCTGAAAAAATTATATAATATTGGTTCGGCAAATGAAAAAATTGGGAAATGATACATTTGACCAAAAATATTTTGGCCAAACGGCAGGCTCCCATACTTATAGACCCATATTTACCTCTATATAATCGTATTCGCACGTTGGATGCTCTTCGATGTGAAACTTGTCGACGAATGTCAAATGGATCACCTCAGTCGGTTCCTTAGCTGAAAATATACCTCCGAGTTATTTTTTATGAGTTT
Source organism: Acleris holmiana (assembly GCA_949316455.1). Taxonomy (NCBI): domain Eukaryota; kingdom Metazoa; phylum Arthropoda; class Insecta; order Lepidoptera; family Tortricidae; genus Acleris; species Acleris holmiana. The sequence goes on along the minus strand of OX438782.1, from coordinate 1,273,307 downwards.
TATGACCATACGGCACTCAAATAAGACTGTATGTACCAGTGTCCAGTGACCCCTTCATTGCCATACGTGTGCTAATTCGGGGCACGTCCTAAGGATTTGTTATCGATAAATAAGATGTCGATACAAATGTTTATTGATAAAAAATCTCAGCTGAAGATAAAAAAAAAACTATGTCTATATTGTGAATAAATCACAATATCGTTCACGATCAAACCCCGGATTGATGGGGGAAAAATGACCTAGTGCTGAAGATTCATTAAATATCGACATCGATAAAAGAATTATTCATCATCATTACCATAACTATTGGCCAAGTTTGTATACCTTACAAATATTTTTTTCATTAAAATTACGTAGAATAACAATTTATTCGGTACAACAATTATTCTTTAGCATTCCGACGAATTGACAAACTTTTTATTTTTTAAGCGGTTAAAAATGCCTCGCAAGGAAAAAAATCGTTAATCTTCATGGAAAGCTGATCTTTCATATAAAGAAGATAAAGGTACGACTTACTTTTGCAAGGAATGTAAAATCCGTGTCACGAAAAAAAGTTATCGATAAACTTAGTCGATATTTAAATGAATCACTAGCACTGGTAAATTTTTACCCCCGTCAATCAAGAACAAACGTTCATGATTCAGAAAACGGGTTTCAGTCTTTTTAAATATTTGAAGAATGTTCCGTTAAGCACAGTGGACATTGAAAAAATATTTAGTAATTTAACGTGGAAATTTTCATCTTGACGGCTATCGTCACTAAGGAAAAATATGGCAAAAAAACAGCTTAACAATCGATCTTTAATATGAAAATCATTTAAAAATAAAACAATATTATGTACAGAGAATAGAGAATATTTATTATATTCAGTCTCGCGCGCGCGCTTACCGGTGACGCACGGTTTCTCATACGTTCTCGGTGCGTGAGCGAGTGCCGATAATATAAATATGGCGAATACAGTGAAATGTACTATGTGTAATATTATCATAGATGAATTACTGTCATACATACAAAACAAAATATCAATAATTGACGAAGAATCTCTTGTGCGGCTGTGTACTACGGCGTTCACGAGCGTTGAGATTCAAAAATCGAAGTCGTTACTGTTCGAATCTATACCAACAGAGAAACGTAATATTCAGCGTAAACGGGATGGAAAAGACCAACGTGATATTAACGATATGATACAGCTGTTTAGGACAACTGATCCTGATTTAATACCAATTTTTGTGGCGAAGCAATTAGATAAATTGCCACCGGTGACCTTTGATCACCTGGACTGCACAAGAATACTTAAGGATTTAGTACGCCTTCAAGCGGATATCGAGACAATTAAAGCAACTTACGCAACATCTAAGGAACTTGAAAAGTGCAAATATGACTTACAAAACAGCAGTGTGTTACCACCAGCACGGCTATCATCATGTAATGTGAACAACAGACGCGGTGCCTGGTGTTTTGATAGTGGCCCAGTAGGGTTATCGCATACTCACGTTGACGACTCAACGAGAAACGATAGCAGTAATTCGTTAAAAGTAGATGCATCATCTCCGATTCAAGTGAATGACGACATGCAATATAGATCGGTTGTATTGGCGGGTAGTGAACCTACCGCGCAGATTGGCGAAAAAACAGCGGTGTCAGGCGAAACGAGCGTGATGACTCAGGGCAGCGATCAGCTGGCCGAGCCGTCTCGCAAACCTGTTATTTCTACGTCGCTGAGCGGAATAGCGAATAGCAAAAACAGCGATTCACATTGTTCAGCTTTATTGGAGAGGCCGATGAAATATGCAAACGTAAATACTGATGAAGATGGGTTTACAAAGGTGGTGTATAAGAAAAAGAAGTTGAACTATCGTTATAGAGGTCAAATTGGGGTGGCAAATGAAGTAAACACCGAGTTCAAGGCTGCTGAACGCAAAATACCAATGTTCATAACTAACGTACATAAGGATACACAGGAAAAGGACATCTCAAAGTACATAATGTCAAAAACGCAAGAAAGTGTTTCTCTTGAAAAGATAGTGATTAAGAGGGAGGTTAGCCATAAAGCGTTTAAGTTCTTTGTGTGTGCAAATAAACTGCCGCTTTTCTTAGACGAAAACATCTGGCCGAAAGGGATTATTTTTCGGAGGTTTGTGCATTTCCAGCACAGACATACGATCGGACAAAACTCTGAGAACGGTCATGGGACAAAATAGGATGAGTCATACGTTCGTAAGTTTCAACTGTAAAAACGTGAAGCGATCGATTGACACTGTCAAGGAGTTATGCAAAGTCTCTCAAATAGTGGCACTACAGGAAACTTGGCTGCTTCCGGATGAAATACCCTTCTTAAGTTCCATTGATGATAACTTCTGTTCGACGGCAACTTCAGCGGTTGACACTGCTTCGGGCATACTGCGAGGGCGGCCATTCGGGGGGGTGGGTTTGCTCTGGCGGAGATCAGCGTTTCAAGAGGTGACTGTGGTGAAATGCAGTAATCCGCGGTTGTGTGCGATTAAGGTGGTGTCGGGCGATCGGCTCCTGTTAGTAGTGAGTGTGTACATGCCTACGGATTGCAGTGACAACTTACTTGAGTTTGCGGACTGCCTCGGTGCGGTGAGTGCGATAATTGATGATTGTGACATTGAAGCTGTATACATGATGGGCGATTTTAATGCCCACCCTTATGGACGTTTTTATACAGAAATGATTAATTATTGCAATGAGCAGAGGTGGTCCTGTGTGGATGTAGATAGGCTTGGGATTAATTCGGATACCTACACCTTCCTGAGTGAAGTACATTTTTGTAGGAGGTGGTTGGACCATTTTGTTGTTACGCAGGCTGCGTCGTACTCTGTGCGCAACGTGTACGTAAAAAACTGGGTCACATGGTCTGATCATTTCCCTATATTTTTAGAATGTGATATACATGTGATAGGGCCTAGGGTATCTAGTACAACTTGTGTTACAAATGAGAAAGTATTGTGGGGGGCAAGAACTGCGGAGCAAATTTCTTTGTACAGTAAGGAATGCCATCGAATACTACGATTGATTGACTTTCCTGTGGATCTGCTTACTTGTGCGGATAGATATTGTAATGTTCATAGTCATAAAAGTGTCATAGACAAGTTGTATTATGATATAGTCAATGCCCTCAGGGGAGCAGCGTCCCTCGGAAGAATAAATCGAAAGTCAAGGGACAAGAACCAGATCATGGGATGGAACAAACATGTCAGAGACGCCCACGGGGTGGCTAGACAAAGGTTTCAGGAATGGACTTTGTTCGGTAGGCCCTCAGGCGGTATTCTGTTCCGTGAGATGTGTGAGAGTCGAAAGATCTTTAAGTCTCGTTTAAAATGGTGTCAAGATCACCAAAGACAGATTAAATTAGACATCATCGCCTCTCACCACTCTAGAAAGGACTTTCGTGCCTTCTGGAAAACTACAAACAAAATGAAACCCTTGGCTAGCCGTCCTGTTGGAGTCGATGGCGTGAGTGATCCTAAAAGCGTTGCTAATCTCTTTAAGGACCACTTCTCTATAAGATCTCCGTTAGGTACAACGAGGGGAGGGGGGTTCGATGGTGAGACCTGTAGTGAGAAGGTTGGGCCTAGATTTACTGCAAAGGAGGTGGATAAAGCCATTAAAATAATGTCTAGGGGTAAATTTCCAGGTCACGACGGGCTCAGCATCGAACACCTGCAGCATGCTGGTCCACATATATCAAGAGTGTTGGCAATGTTTTATACAGTATGCGTGAGACATTCGTACCTGCCGGATGACTTTATGCGTACGATTGTTGTGCCTGTGGTCAAAAATAGAACTGGAGACTTAGCAGACAAAAATAACTATAGACCCATATCTCTAGCGACGATCGTAGCTAAAATATTTGACAGTGTGCTAAATTCGCAGTTGAGCACACATGTAAAATTGCATGATAACCAGTTTGGGTTTCGACGGCAACTATCTACAGAGTCTGCAATACTGAGTTTGAAGCATACTGTCAGATATTACGTAAACAGGAAGACTCCAGTGATCGCTTGCTTCTTGGACCTATCTAGGGCCTTTGACCTGGTGTCCTACGATATACTATGGGAAAAATTGGAGGGTACTAACCTTCCTCCGGAGACCCTACGTATTTTCAAGTACTGGTATGGAAACCAGGTCAATAGCGTTAGGTGGGCAAATGAGTTTTCTGACTCATATAGGTTGGAGTGTGGGGTCAGACAGGGAGGGTTGACATCTCCAACTCTTTTTAACTTGTACGTTAACGAACTGATCGAGGCGCTCAGCAACACACATGTAGGATGTCATATTGATAACACGTGTGTTAATAATATAAGTTACGCGGATGACATGGTGCTGCTGAGTGCGTCGGTCTGTGGGGTGCGTAAATTGATAAATATATGCGAAGCGTATGCGGCCAGCCATGGCCTTATCTATAATGTTAAAAAGAGCCAGTATATGGTTTTTGAAACCGGACGCAAAAAGACAGTCGAGGTTCCCAAGGTTTGCCTTAACGGTACTCGTATGGAGAGAGTAGACCATTTTAAATATCTAGGTCATGTGATTGCGGCCGATCTCAAAGACAATATGGACATCGAGAGGGAGCGGAGGGCCTTGTCGGTTCGAGCAAACATGATTGCGCGCAGGTTTTCCGGTTGCTCGACAGAGGCAAAAATTACTCTGTTTAGAGCCTATTGTACCTCTCTCTACACCGGCAGCCTGTGGGAGCATTATACTCAACGGGCCTATGGGGCCCTCCGGGTCCAATATAATAATGCGTTTCGGGTGTTGATGGGGTTGCCTCGCTTCTGTAGCGCATCAGGGATGTTCGCGGCGGCGCGTGTGGACTGTTTCTACACGGTCATGCGCAAGCGCGCGGCGGCCCTGGTGCGCCGGGTGCGTGACAGCCCCAACACCATCCTGCGCATGATAGCGGGCAGAGTAGACTGTCCCTATATAAATCACTGTGGGGGACTGCATTCCCCTACTAGTGCCATATTGTTTTAGGTTAATGCAACTAACACCCTAGACTAAGTAACTATTCTTACTAACAAAATTATGTGTCAATATGTTACACGAAATAAATAAATAATAATAAAAAATAATAAATTAATGCTACATCACTTTTGTAATCGTGCCCCGAGTTAGCCACACGTTATAATTCTGCCCTCCTAAGCAAAAATGCAGTATCTCAAATTCATTTACCAATGCAAATTCAATCCTATACTGTTAGTAATAAGGTTGCATTTCCTACAGAAGTTTGGTCTGAGATACTGCAATTTGTGTTAGCAGGGCAGAATTGTGTTTTCTAGTTCTATCTTGAAGTCGAAAGATGGTTTTTAGGGTTCCGTATCACAATGGTAGGAAATAAATCCTTATGGTGAGACGTGTCCGTCTGTCCGTCTGTCCGTATATGTCACTAACGTTTTAAGCAGACATAATTGTAACAATGTCTGTGGTGTCAAGGCATGAAAAGGTATCTCAATCGCCACTTGTGCAGATATGTATTGTAATATTTATCATGTAGGCATGGTGCAATAAATATAAATATATATTTGAGTATGAAAATGGATATAAGTATATTATGAATGGGAGCATGAGTATGAGTGAGTATATATTAATATACAGGGTGTCCCAAAATTACCAGCTAAAAGTGACATGAAAGACAGGTTAGCCTTTAACAAACAATAAATAAAATTATGTATAAATGTTATAGGACAATGTCACTCAAATTTAACTAGTCTCACACTAAGCTCTAGGGTAATGGCTATGGGTACTAGACAACGATAAACTTACTTACATAGAGTAATACATAGAAAACATCCAAGACTTGGAAATAAATATTCGCGCTCATCACACAAATATCTGCTCTTTCCGGGATTTGAACCCGGGACCGCTAGCTTCCAAGGTAGGGTCACTAACAACTAGGCCAACGTCTGCTTAGATACGTCAGGTCAGATAAAATAAAGATAAGTTCAGTATTTTATTAAAATTTTCGGGGTTTTGTCACCTCTTGGATTTTAGTTAAAAACTCTACCTTTAAATTTCTTTAACACTATTGACTACAAGCTGTTTTATTGTTTTATGTTTTTTAGGTATCTTTAATTGTTAGTAGCATTAGTTTAAAAAAGTAAACTTTTGCCGAAATCTATAATTGTACCATCGAAGAAAACAACCAATTTGTGTCATCCTTTGAACCACGTCAAAATGAAAACCAGAACTTTGATTATCCCCCGTACGGAAAAAAAGACTCAAATAGCTTGGTAAATTATCTTAAAAACTACTCAACTTGTTGTAGATTTAGAAATGGTATGTGGTACTTACAGGTTTAATTTACAATAACAAAAATTACTACTTTTATCGTTAAGTATTGACATTTCACCCCTCTGTTTACAACCGCCTGCCTGACACCATACGTAATGCAGCTACAACCGCAATGTTTATTAAGAATATTAGAAACTGGTTACAAAAAGAGTTGTTTTATAGCTACGACGAATTTATGAGTCTACCTGTTCATATATAATGTTATGATACTTTTATACACATTTTATATTTAATAATAATAATTCAAATTGTCAACAAGTAATTAATGTAATTCTATGTAATCCCCTAATGAATATTATGACCTGTAACTATGTTATTAATAAATTTTCATTTCATTTTCATTTCATTATCTAATCCTAATCTTTCTTCCATACCACTTTGACCTGATCATATTGAGACACCCTGTACAATATGAATATGAGTATGAGCATATTTTTTTCTTACCAGCAATATATGAAAAGCAAGTAATATTCAATATGAGTATGAGCATATTTTTTTCTTACCCGCAATATATGAAAAACAAGTAATATTCCTGGCGTACTCTTCAGCGTTACCACTCTTGGGTGGGTGAGTCAAATAATGCTTATTGGAACTCCATTCAAAGTTAGCACAATCAGGGTTACTTGTCTCCCTCTTTCCTCTAGGCTTTGTATCGTATTGTCTCATTGTGTTACCATTATTAATACTTATATGTCTATGTATATCTAGCTTTTGGTTGTTGGTCCGGTGCATGGTTGGGTCTTCGTAGATTTCGTCGACTATTCGGCCATGATCAGCTGCCTGGGATGAAGAGCCGAATGTAGTGCAAACTGAAACAAAAATAAAAATATTAAAGCACTGTTTATGCGTACTTTCTGTTTTGTAAGATATTCGTGCGCTTTAAGAGGTACTGTTAGGCGATGGGCTTGTAACCTGTCACTAATACACTAGTAAACCTCTTAGCCTGTTAGTGCAAACTGTGGTTACAGAAATATCAGTAAGTCTTTAGAAATGTTGGTATTTATATAGCTCTGCCTACCCCACTCTGGGAATGGAGGCGTGATGTTATGTATGTGCGCATGCGCTTTAAGAGGATTGTGAAACGATACTTAAATTGCGTAGCTAACAAAACTAATTCATAAAAATTTAGCTCCGGGTGATAACGTTTCTCACCCCCTAAATCTAATCCGATTTCCACGATTTTTGAATATGTTGTAGATATTATGGAAAACTAGGTCTCTACCTTGCCGCTTTTGTTTTTTTTTTATTTATTTTCATTTTAATAAATATTTTCTTGGAAAAGAAAACGTACAGACATAGTTTTTCATAATATCTGCAACATAAAATCGTAAAAATTTGACAACGTTTAAGGGGAGAAAAACGTTATCGCATTTTGTATGGTTTTTTTTTGCTTCACAGTCCTCTTAATACATACATACAGACCCTCACGCCTTCATTCCCAGAGTGGGGTAGGCAGAGCCACAGAATTACCAACAACTCTAAAAACTTGTTGATAATTCTGTAACCACATTTTGTACAAACAGGCTAAGATGTCCTCTTAATAACTTGTTAAAAAAGTGAATGTGATATTTGGAGGAATATGGCGAAACTATAAGGGTTCCTAGTTTAACAACGGAACTCTAAAAAGACGTAAAAATTAATAAGTACCAGGCCATTTAACTTAAAATCTTTTAACGAGGCAGGTTTTAGTCTGAAACTTGGCATTAATTAGAAAGAAGTTGAAGTTTTTTACGTTGCAACGTTAATAAGGCCGCGGAGTTTTTAGGGGTCCATAGAGATTAAGTACATTTAAACAAACGTTTGTACAGACCAAGATTAAATTATTTAAAAATACTTTAAGAGGACTGTAAAGCAAAAAAATCCGATTTTTCCGATTTTTTAATAATGTCGTAGATATTATGAAAAACTACGTCCATAAGTTTTAATTTCCAAGAAAATATTTATTGGAACGAAAAGAAATACATACATACATAACATCACGCCTCCATTCCCACGTGGGGTGGGCAGCTACTGAAGTAACCAGATTTTGCACAATCAGGCCAAAAAGTTTACTAGTGTTAGTGACAGATGGCAAGCCCATCGCCTAACAGTACTATAAGCCCTTATTCCCTTAGTTGCCTCTTACGACATCCACGGGAAGACATGAAGTGGCACTATTCTAACCCTGCAACCACTACTACTCTAGTGTTAAAGATTAAAATCAAAAAGAGAATTTTAAAATAGCTTAAAGAAAAGGAAACGTACAAACTTAGTTTTCCAACATATCTAGAACATCATCATCCATCCATCATCATTCATCTTAGTCCTCAGGGTTGGCAGCGCATTTGAGGTCTTGGGATTATAGTCTTGAGAATTCAAATGTCTATGGGTCTCAGATTTCACTTACCATCAGGTGGCCTGAGTGCTCGTGTGCCTTCTCCCTAACATAAAAAAAAAAAAAAAAAAAAAAAAAAACATATTCAAAAATCGTGGTAATTTGTTTAGATGTAGGGGGCGAGAAACGCTATCGCCCAGAGCTACATTTGTATGGAGTATTTTTGACAGCTACGCTATTTAAGCATCGCTTCACAATCCTCTTAACCTCTTCCCGCCAAGAAAATAACTGCAAGATCAGCTAAACGACCAGTTGAGTGTGCAATGTATAACCTCGTAAGACTCGGTGTGCTATAGAAGGTACATAATCCAGGCAATTCAATTTAAACCTTATTTCAAGTTGCATAAAGTTCATTTTTATTTGTTTCAAAATTGAAAATCTCATTTAAGTGCAAAGGTAATTGAACTTTATTTCCTTGTTGGTGGATTCAAATTCCTACTCACAAAATCTACCGGATTGTAGTATGGTAGGCCTCAAGAGGATAAGCCTAAACATTTTTTTTGTCCAAACTGCTCACGAGTACAGTGTAATGTGCACTGAGCATTTAATTATTTTTTTTTTGACTGGGCGTTAATGCTATGTATTTCTTTGTACAATTTAATGTACACTTGAGGCGTACTTTCACAGCTAACAGCTGATATCTCCTTAACGGCTCTACCTATTTTTATCAAATTTGGCTAAAAATCATTGTGATTAAACAGGTTTCTTTAGAAATAATTTACATTTGAATCGGTTTATTCGTTTGGTTTACGCCTCGAGGGTTTAACATCGACACTCGAGGCGTACATTCAACCAATTTGATTCATATGCCACTACGCCAGCGCTGACAAATGTCAGCATTATGCTGAGTTGGGACCATTTCGTAACTACATTCTTCTTGTGCGTATTCCTCTATACTTCGTTTTAATTAAGCGTTTGTATTTATGTATCTGTGTGTCGGTATATTACACCGCAACACCCAAACGAATAAACCGATTCAGATATAGATTATTTCTAAAGAAAGTCTGATTAATCACGATGATTTAAGCTAAATTTGATTAAAATTGGTAGAGCCGTTAAAGACATATAAGCTGTCAAAGAAGAAGTCATAACTATCGGGAGTTCTTATCCGTTAATTTAGTTATTTCGTATCCTAGTGGTGGTAGGACCCTGTGCAGGGTCCGTCCGGATCGCTACCACCATCTTATCCATTATCCACCTGCAAAGCAACAGTGTTCGCATTGTTGTGTTCCGGCGTGGGGATAAGACAACCAGTGAAATTACTAGCATAGAGGCATTCCATCGTAGTCCTCAGGGTTGGCAACGCATTTGAGGTCTTAGGATTATAGTCTTGAGAATTCAAATGTCTAAGGGTCTCAGATTCCACTTATCATCAGGTGACCTGAGTCCTCGTGTGCCCTGATATTTATCCCGGCATGTTTAATTTAAAGCGACATCTCAAAGTTCTCTCCGCAACGCGAAGTCAAGTGACCGGTACACGAAAATAAGCAATGAATAAATTAACGGAGCCTCAAGGCAGTCCCCTGGGAAGCGGCCCAGACGCAAGGATGGGATACTTTTACCGGTTATTTCATACCGGTTTTTACTTCCAAAGGCCCAACGAAAAATTTAGCATGTAGTCACTACGGCCCATAGTCCTTCCAGTAGTATTATTGTTTTATACTCATTACGACCCAAGTACTTAAAATACTTTTTTTTCTGTTATTGTACTTGTGTAGTCATAGCGTACGACGGTCCTACCAGTAGGATTTCTATAAGTCCTACTGGTAGGACCGTGGTACGCTATGACTACACTACTATCGAAGGAGCTGGGTCTGAATTAAAAAGTTAGTAAGAACTATGGGTAGGCCTTTAGGCCTTAGGAGGTTAAGTTTTTTAAATGCTTAACCCAAAAAAGCTGATAAAAAGAGGGATGTTAAAGTGTAATCTATTTTCGAAATTACATTGTGATCTACAATAAAAATAAATAATAACAGAATCCAAAAAAACACGCTGAAATAATAAAAGAACAATATAATAATAAATGGTTTCAAATTATATACGATTCCATAAATGGAGTCAGTGAAAATGTTTCGGCTGATGATGTTTCGTATAAAAACCGATTGAATGAACGATTTTTATCATTTTTTTATTATAGCTTTTAACGAAGGCTTTGTTTTTTAATAACTTGCTACTAATAGTAAAACCTTTTTTATCTATACTCATGTTATAAAGAGGTAGTTTGTGAGTTTGTAGGGGGTAATCTCTGGGTCTACTAAACTGATTCAAATAAAATTTGGTATAGATATAGTTTGAGTCCCAAGAAAGAACTTAGGGTAATTTTTCTCCCGAAAAAAAAATCTTTAGCGATAAACCACTTCAACGCGGGCGAAGTCGCGGGAAACAGCTAGTCAGTAGATAGATATTGTTTCACTACACAGAAGACACAATTAATGTTATAAGAACAGCACAAAGTGTGTGTGTTTTCGCGATAGTAAAGTGGACACTGGCTGAGACTTTAAATACCTACAGCGCTGATTTTCAGCCACTTCAGCCAGTACCGTCTTGGTACATACGCTGTACAAATATAAGCACAATTCTTCTTCGCACCGAACTTAGCTTTTTCTATTTCGCCTACTGGTTGACTGGTAAAGAATGCCATTGGGCATTAAGTCCGCCATTTGTACTTTATTATTTAATGCAAATAAGTTTAAATAAATATATAAACGTACTATATTATACTCGTACAGTAAGTTATAAACTTCAACGGTATATTCACTCTTCGTGATAATTAACTAAGAGAAAAGAACAATCAAGTTTTCTGTATTAAACCGAAGCGCAACATTTTCCAAGAAAGTTATTCACTACGCTTTCATATTTTCTACGTTAATTAACTTATATTTTCCACAAAGAGCTTCGGTTGGACGCGCATTCATATAACCGAAAGAATTTGCTATTAGTAAACATTTTGCAGTTGTTTAATTTAAAGTTTACTCTAGGTGCCTAGTGTCAAAGATTGAAATCAAAAAGAGAATTTTAAAATAGCTTAAGGAAACATACATACATACATAATGTCACGCCTTTATTCCCAGAGTGGGGTAGGCAGAGCATCAGAATACCAACAACTCTAAACTTGTTGATAATTCTGTAACCACATTTTGCTTAGTCAGGCTAAGAAGTTTACCAGTATATTAGTGAGAGGTTGCAAGCCCATCGCCTAACAGTATTACAAGCCTTTATTCCCTTAGTCACCTCTTACGACATGCACAATTCTAACCTGGCAACCACACGGAAGAAACAAAAGTCATAAATCAAAATTAATATATTTTTTATACAAAAATGGGTTTGCTCTGAACAGTAATCGAGACCAGAAATTCAGGACAGGGTCGACGATGAAGCGAGCTTACCCAGAAGGTACCTATTAATCCTATTTTTGAAGCACACGGGGTCAAACGCACACGGAAATACGGACGTCGGCAGGGTGTTCCAAATCCTGGCTGCGCATTATGAAAGGAGATTCAAAGCCCTTGGTTCTGATCTTAGGCACAGCAACTAAGTATGCGTGGCACCCCGCAAGCCGCAGTCCGCCTAGAGTTCCTGTAGTATATGACAGTTTTTTTTATTCTGACACAACTAAATCAAAGACTAAATTTCTAGAACCGCTATTTAATTGCCAACCCTAAGGACTAAGGAAATATCTCTATACTAGCAACTCACCAGTTGTCTTATCCCCACACTTAGCGGTAGGCTAAAGGATACGATGGTGGTGGCGTATCCGTGCGGACCTTACACAAGGACCTACCACCGCTTACATGAGTTAGATTAGACATGAGACTACCAAAAAAAAAACATGCAGTGAGAAATGCCTTTCGACGACTAGAAATACCTTATACCAAGTGGCCGTAAAAAAAACCTTTTTAAGTGTGTAAAAATACGCCGATTTTCTTAAACTCAACTTCCTACGCCATTATTGTTTCTCTGTCACATTTGTAACGAATAACCGGCATTCAATGGGAAAACCGGTAAATCCCAGCGGCGCTCGTCACTAGAGGTGTCACGCGGTTGAAAGAGCTAAAGCCGGGCTTACGGTCGGAAGCATTATCTTCCACTTTATCCTCTTTCTGTTTAAACTGTCATAAGGTTTAAGTTGGGTAAGTTTTTTTCATGTTGATTTATAATTGACTTATTGTTTGCACATTTCAATAGCGTGGTTTTTTGTTATTTATCTTATAGCCAAGTTTTATCATAACAGAAGAAGAAACTGGACAAGTTCGAGTGACACTTTTTCCTGGTCAACTACAATACGGTACAATACAAATATTATTTAGGACACCGCATAAAAAAATCGCATGGAAAATAAATTAAAAAAATATTCACATCCGATAATATGGCTAAATAGCGATCAATTCCAGACAACCTTACAAAGAAGAGAAGTTAAAAAGAAACAGAAATAAATTGGTAGGCGGTGCAAACAGAAATGACAAATGAAATAAAAAATATGCCAAAAGATACAAATTAAAAAAAACATTAAAATATAAATAACTAGATAGAGTAAAATAACATATACGCATGATATTTTTATTTTATATTCATTTTTATAATGCTATCATTGCCATAAACAATATTTAAAAAACCGGGCAAGAGCATGTCGGACCATGCTCAGTGTAGGGTTCCAAAGCCGTTAAGTACTACAAACATGAAAAACCGGCCAAGAGCATGTCGGACCATGCTCAGTATAGGGTTCCGAAGCCGTTAAGTACTACAAACATGAAAAACCGGGCAAGAGCATGTCGGACCATGCTCAGTATAGGGTTCCGAAGCCGTTAAGTACTACAAACATGAAAAACCGGGCAAGAGCATGTCGGACCATGCTCAGTATAGGGTTCCGAAGCCGTTAAGTACTACAAACATGAAAAACCGGGCAAGAGCATGTCGGACCATGCTCAGTATAGGGTTCCGAAGCCGTTAAGTACTACAAACATGAAAAACCGGGCAAGAACATGTCGGACCATGCTCAGTATAGGGTTCCGAAGCCGTTAAGTACTACAAACATGAAAAACCGGGCAAGAGCATGTCGGACCATGCTCAGTATAGGGTTCCGAAGCCGTTAAGTACTACAAACATGAAAAACCGGGCAAGAGCATGTCGGACCATGCTCAGTATAGGGTTCCGAAGCCGTTAAGTACTACAAACATGAAAAACCGGGCAAGAGCATGTCGGACCATGCTCAGTATAGGGCTCCGAAGCCGTTAAGTACTACAAACATGAAAAACCGGGCAAGAGCATGTCGGACCATGCTCAGTATAGGGTTCCGAAGCCGTTAAGTACTACAAACATGAAAAACCGGGCAAGAGCATGTCGGACCATGCTCAGTATAGGGTTCCGAAGCCGCTAAGTACTACAAACATGAAAAACCGGGTAAGAGCATGTCGGACCATGCTCAGTATAGGGTTCCGAAGCCGTTAAGTACTACAATCATGAAAAACCGGGCAAGAGCATGTCGGACCATGCTCAGTATAGGGTTCCGAAGCCGTTAAGTACTACAAACATGAAAAACCGGGCAAGAGCATGTCGGACCATGCTCAGTATAGGGCTCCGAAGCCGTTAAGTACTACAAACATGAAAAACCGGGCAAGAGCATGTCGGACCATGCTCAGTATAGGGTTCCGAAGCCGTTAAGTACTACAAACATGAAAAACCGGGCAAGAGCATGTCGGACCATGCTCAGTATAGGGTTCCGAAGCCGCTAAGTACTACAAACATGAAAAACCGGGTTAGAGCATGTCGGACCATGCTCAGTATAGGGTTCCGAAGCCGTCAAGTACTACAAACATAAATATCAACAAGTAATAACTAATTTTCTATTTAAAGTCGATTGGTGCCGTCTTATTAGATTTTAGTAGGTATAAACACTTTAATAGCCTGTATCTCAAGAACCAATGATGTCTACTTAGTCGTGATAGTTTTCCTTTTAAATTCGTTATATGCTCTTTCATTTAGTATTTGTAGTTTTGGATAGGGACACTTGACTTTAACAAAAAATTGCGATTTAAAGCATTATATAAACGGATCCCTTGATCGAAAAATTGTTTTCACAAACCCACAATATTTTTGAAAGACCTATCCATCGACTCCCCACACTATGAGGTAGAAGAGAAAAAAATACACATCCCTACGTTAAGTGTAGGGTAGCTTAATATCTACATTCTTGCGGCGTTTCTTCTCAGCCGTGGTACTCTTGGGAAGTACTGGTAGAATTATGACGTGTAAAAGTGTCCCATGTGGCCAACTTACTGAATAAACAACCTTTATCTTTTTTTTTTATGGCCAAGCAATTGAATTTCTGTATAACGCTGCTACATTCAAAATGGTTCTTAGTCGACGGGAAGTTAAAGTAGAATTTTTTGAATGTGTTGACGAGTTTTAAAATATGTGTCATACACTGCAATATCTTTTATAATCTTCTTTAACGCGATTAGAACGTGTAATACTACATTAAGACGTATTTATAATTTTAAATTTCATTCTCGTTTCGGAGTAAAAAAATAACAGACCAACAGAGTACAAAGTGATGTTATAAAGGATTCTTCTTTTGTTATGGAACCCTAAAAAATACTAATCTCCCAATTCATTTCGCCTCTCGTTCTAAAATGTACCTTTTAGTCCCTATTCAATCTAAAATCGTTCCAGTATGTCCCTTTCAAAATTCAATCAGTATTATACTAATCTATAGGGTAACCTGCTTTTAATATAACGGGACCACAGCGTTGGCATTCATCCAATGCGCCAGCTGTCACCGTCTAATATGTTCTTTAAAAAACAAACCTTGACTCAGTTATCTATGGACGTTATAGAGTTACGAGTATAGTCCGGTTTTTCTTGTTTGGGAATAATTTAGGAATTTTTCGTAGAAAAAAAAAACGAAAATGCCTCCGTTTTAGTGGGTAAAAAATAGTAGGTTGTGTCAAAATTAGGGAGCAAAATGATATATTTAACGAGGGCGTACATTGAACGAAGCGAGGGATTCTAAAATAGTATATTGAGCGTAGTGGATTAAATTGTTAACGCCCAAGATGGAAATAATTTTACTACCATGTGACGCATATTGCTTTGCACATCGGAAAGGGGACTTTTCGTCGATTATGTGCTTCGTTTTATGTGCGTCGATTATGTGCACTATTTTCATATTTCATCGAGTTGTTTTATACTGGCAACAAAATGACCTTGAACAGAAAAGTGCCTTCCGAATAGGTGATGTGAAAAACATATGAGCGTTCAGATTTTTTCGTATTGTTCTTCACTCGGCCGCCATTAATATCAAGTAAATAAGAGCTATAGTTACGTGGCAGTACGATAACATGTCAAGGGCAATATAGTTTTACCGTTTTTCTACTGAGTAGTTTCGACTACAGTGGTTTCTCGTATGCAATGCAAATTTCTTCTAAGAAGTGTTCAGTTCTTTGTTCCTTACATAATTATTGTATTTCATAATTTTTGACTTTTAAGTGTCTTATGTTTGTCTAAATATATTTTGCTAACTTTTGGTTTTCCTATTAATACATACATACATACCATAACGACGTTTACATTTTCTCAATTTTGTCCTAAACGATGTACACTTTTTGGAAAACGCCCGGGTACCAGAGTTTTTTTTGTTAATATTAATAATATCATGGGATAATCTCACACAAATTGACCTAGTCCCAAAATAAGCTCTAGGCTTGTACTATGGGTACTAGACAACGATAAACATACTTAGATATAGAAATAAATACTTAAATACATAGAAAACATCCAAGACCTAGGAACAAATATTCGTGCTCATCACACAAATATCTGCCCTTACCGGGATTTAAACCCGGGACCGCTGGCTTCGGAGGCAGGGTCACTCCCAACGAAGCTAGCGTGTCGTCAAAATATTTAAGTAGCGTACACCTATTCTCTATACTATGTCGTAAAGAGAACTAATCTATGGATCACATCATACAGCGGTGCCCGCTCTACTCATACCCGGGACCCCGGAGGATTTGCTGAACCTAACACCCAGTGCGGTTGCGTGGCTCCAGTCTCTGAGCGTTATAAATAAATAAATAAATATCAGGGGACAATCTCACACAAATTGACCTAGTCCCAAACTAACTTAAGCTCTAGGCTGGTACCATGGGTACTAGACAACGATAATCATACTTAAATAGAGAAATACATACTTAAATATATTATATAGAAAACATCCAAGACTCAGGAACAAATATTCGCGCTCATCACACAAATATCTGTCCTTACCGGGATTTGAACCCGGGACCGCTGGCTTCGGAGGCAGGGTCACTCCCAACTAGGCCAACGTGTCGTTGACATTTAAAAACAGATATCTTTTACATTTCTCTATTGTTGTTTTATGTGTTGTTTAGTATTTATTTATTTCTGACATGAAAAGTCCTTTTTTAATCACTCTGTATTGTAATACCCATACATACATACATAACATCACGCCTTCATTCCCAGAGCGGGGTAGGCAGAGCTACAGAAATACCAACATTTCTAAAAAGACTTGTTGATAATTCTGTAACCACATTTTGCACAAGTAGGCTGAGATGTTTACTAGTATATTAGTGACAGGTTGCAAGCCCATCGCCTAACAGTACTACAAGCTCTTATTTCCTTAGTCGCCTCTTACGACATCCACGGGAAGACATGGAGTGGCACTATTCTAACCCGGCAACCACACGGGGCAAAATTGTAATACCCATTTTGTAACTAATGCCATACGATCAGTAAATAAATACTTTATATAATTTAATCTTTGCGATTTTAACATCTGTCTGATATACTTCAATCTCGTGGTTTGACACATGTCATGACACTGATAACTAAAGCTCTCTATACTTAATACGATCACGTCACTTAATAATACAATAATTCATAGACACGGCGGTATCGGAAGTATTCATGAGTTCAGAGTTTCCACGATAGGAACGGATTATTCACTACATATGTACGTAATAATATAATGTGGACATTCGGCAATGAATGGTTTAAATGATCATTTAAATTCCTATAATTGTTTAAAATATTGAACCAAAACCACTAACCACAGTCTGAATTAATGATCTATTTAAACAGTTTTACCAACCACAACGCAGAACAAATAATACAAAGCTATTCAAATATTATAACATTCCACCATTATGACATTCCACCATTATAACATTCCACCCCTTTTCAAATTCAACACAAGTGGCGATATGACATGTATTCAGTCAGGGATGTGCCTCCGCAAATTATATTTCTACGCAATTATATATCATTATAGCCTGTGGTAGTAATGTTTCAGATTTGTTTGCTTTTCAGAGTGACTTACAAACTGTTTTACCGTGATTTTGCCCGTGTTATCGTTTAATGCTATATTAATCCGACTTTTATATACATTTAAAATTTATTTACTATTAAACTGGTAAATATTTTGTGCAAAATGTGGTTACAGAGTTATCAAGAAGTCTTTTTAATGTTGTTGCTATTTCTATAGCTCTGCCTACCCCACTCTGGGAATGAAGGCGTGATGTTATGTATGTATGTACATTTTATGTATTTATTTACCGGCGTATCATGTTCCACTGGCTTTCTCCCACGTGGTCCTGAGAATTCTTCAGTTTCTTACCAGTCTTTATAGGGCTATAGTTTTTACATAACATACATGCATAAAATCACGCCTTCATTTCCAGAGTGGGGTAGGCAGAGCTACAGAAATACCAACAAATCTAAAAAGACTGGTTGATAATTCTATAACCACATTTTGTACAATTAGGTTTAGATGTTAACTAGTGTATAAGTGTCAGGTTGCACGCCCATCGCGTTATTGTAAGTACTACAAGCAGGGATCGTTACCGGTATTCTGAGTACCGGTTTAAAATGAGGTATAACCGGTTATAATTACATTTCACTGTTTTTACCGCTAAAGCTCTGATTAGCGGTATAATCAATACCGGTATTCGAGTACATAATCGGTTTAGCCAACTGAAACAAGAGGTATTGTTTCAGTTGGCTACTATATATTTGATACTTTTCCCATAAAAAGCATTACCGGTTATACCTGTCAGTGTCAATATACTTGTCAATATACTTGTGTAGTCTGATTAATCGAACAAACTGGAAAAAGTTCATGTGGTCCGATCGGTAGGACAACGGTAGTAGAAGCATGTGGCCAGAGGGGTCCCTTACTATATATACTGTAAACTAGAGGTTCAACGACGTTGTACGCGTAGAATTAGTTTCCCGCTAGTCCCCCTTTTAATGCCTTAGGAGGTGACATTTCCACATTCCATTTTTTCCTCCTTTGAACCTCTTGGGTCTTGTTTTCCTATACAAACTCTGGACCCCGTTTCACCTCTTTCTTCTTCCAAAAATCCTTTTTTAGTGCACTCCGAACCCTCATAAGGAACCTACGTGCCAAATTTGGTATCTCTAGACCCAGTGGTTTGGGCTGTGCGTGGATATGACAGTCGCTCAGTCAGTCAGTTTCTCCTTTAGGAGGACTGTGAAGCAAAAAAAAAACCATGTAAATTTCTCCCTTAAACGTAGTCCGATTTTTACGACTTTTGGATTATGTTTTAGATATTATTATATAAGGAGTTTATTATACAGATCGAATTTATGCAATTTGTTTCATTACGCACCTGATTTAGGTACTTGGTGAAGTTTGGGACTCGGCTGATCATCAACACCGTGACTCAGTCCAAGGTAATTGCATCGGCCAATCGGTACTTAGAAACGATTGTCACTGCGAGCTCATACGGGTGATTCTCTCAACAGCGCTGCGTCGATCTTAAAGGTGTAGTTTTATCCGGCATGTTTAAGAACTTCCGTTGGAGCGTACAAAACACATGTTAGCGCGTGTCTTCTTAATTAGGCAGCTTTATACGACACTGAATTCGACTCACCTGCCTGCTGTCTAATTGAGAAGGCACGCGCTAAAATGTGTTTTGTACGCTCTGAAGTGCAGGAAATTGGCTGCATTAGCATGTATTTTGTCTATTTTTGTTTAGTATTATTTTATATTAATTTCTTGTACAATTTATGTTTATATCATCGATTAACATGTCTGATAATAAGAATAACGTTGGCTAGGTTAGTGCCACAGAGTCCCGGACTCCGAAATTTATTTGGAATTAAATTAATAAAGCTGTTGAAATAATAACTTGACGACACGAATGCTTAATACGAATGGGTTTAATATCGTCGCTGACGCGCGTTCCCGCCGGCAATAAACTGCGACGACACCAGGTGTGGGCCCTACCATGGTATCTCATAAAAATAAATAAATTGCTATTCACGCGGATTTACTCAGTTACTACTGGTACTAAAAAGCTTAGTTATATGTTAAAACTACGCCGATAAAAGAGTCAAATTAATTAGACTTCGACCCCTTTAGGATCTTTTGTGCAATTACCTTCTTACACACTCAGCTGTTCGAATGTGCAGGTTTCCTCACGATGATTTTCCTTTACCGTAAGAGCATCGGCTAATGTACCTAAGTTAGAAAAACTCATTGGTAATGTTTGCGTAGAAATGCTTCCTTTTATTCACTACTAGCGACCCGCCCTTGCTTCGCTCTGGATTAAAGTATTATTCATATAAACCTTCCTCTTCAATCACTCTATCTATTAAAAAAAACCGCTCAAAATCCGTTGCGTGGTTTAAAACATTTCAGCATACATAGGGACATAGGGACAGAAAAAGCGACTTTGTTTTATACTATGTAGTGATACCGCTTAACTTCACAATCGAGATTCCATAGTACCTCGAATAGGAAGAAAGGAACCCGTTCCCACATCCTTTGAACGAAGCAGCGCCTGACTTATTAGGGTTCCGTGCAAGAACCTTTAGTAAGGAGCCTTGTTGTTTCAGGCGTAGGATATGTATGGCTTTCTTCCTGTTTTATTTTCTATATAAAGCCTTCTAAGTCGAATTGAATAAACATGGGTCATACGAGTAAACATTGACGAGGGGCATTTTAACGGAATGTAACAATATCATATTGTAATCAATGGGGTAGGTAGGTAGTTATTTATTTCGTATTGGAAATTACATTATTATATGTCGCGTAGTTATAAAACTCACAATAAGATAGTAAGTGTAAAAAAAATATAAAAAAAATGTATTACTGTGTTTTATTATTTTAATATAAATTAAAGTAATACAAATAACAAATAACAAATCAACAATATATTATCTATTTTATTTTATTTGACAAAATATAGTGATTTCGTCAATAACTGATTTTTACGCGCGGGTTTTGGTCGCCGCAGACGCTGGAGGCGGCCCGTTTGCCGGGTGCCGGGGATGTTCACACGTTTAAATTGCTTTAGTTGTGACGAGCTGACGAGTATACATTATTATACGAGTATATTTCTTAAACAATTCCCTACACGAGTGCCTCAGTTTTACACCTGCCAGTATACGAAGAGCCTTTTTCAAGGTGAGAGGTATTTAAGAAATACAAATACTCTTTATTGAACACCAAAAATTAAAAATTAAAACAGAACATGGAACAGTACATTTAAATCATAGGTATACAACAGGCGGTCTTACCGCTAAATAGCGATCTCTTCCAGACAACCTTGTAAGAGAAATGAGCACACAAATTCATGGCAGGCGGTGTAAACTAATTCGTTTAGAACTCAAACTAAATAACTACAAGAAACAATTACTTAAATTATTTCAATTTTGAAATTAAACTATTTATAAATAGACTTAATATAAATACATAAAGTAAATAACTTAATAAATACATACTTAATACATATAATTATACATCTATGTCATATATACATACATACATCCTCCAAAACAGCCAAACAATGACAACAGACGAAGCATGAGATAGAAGAAAGAAAACAGTAAAGGAAATAATAGAAAAACTACGGATGTGATAGAAAATAAATAAATAATAAATAATAAATAAATATCAGGGGACAATCTCACACAAATTGACCTAGTCCCAAACTAAGCTCTAGGCTATGGGTACTAGACAACGATAAACTTACTTATATATAGAGAAATAAATACTTAAATACATAGAAACCATCCAAGACTCAGGAACAAATACTCGCGCTCATCACACAAATATCTGCCCTTACCGGGATTTGAACCCGGGACCGCTGGCTTCTGAGGCAGGGTCACTCCCAACTATGCCACCATGTCGTCGAGAAAATGATCTCTTAGCTTGCTTTTAAAAATGGCAACAGACTTAGCACGTCGTACCTCCACAGCATTCCGTAAACTTATTGCCTTGTAGGTAAAAGAATTTGTGTAAAATTTAGAGGAAGAAAAAGGAACTGACAGGAGAAGGTTTTGGGACGCTCTAATAGATTTAAAATAATTGAACTATCATTACAAACTAGATAGAAATGGAGATCCTAGCGACAAACAAGTCGGGGTCATCATGTGTAAGCCCTCCTGATGTTTTTGTGTCTTTTCAAAGCCCAAATCCGGTTTAAAATAAATCTGTTGCCAAACTTGGCACATACATATTTAGATATCAGGATCACACACAGATTTAGGTTACCGTCTTTCCTGTGGACACACCGAAAGTTAACGTTTTTAAGCCTAATTTTCTGGCTAAGCCCATATCCGCAAAAACGCCGTCAAGGCTTCTTTTAACTATTGGCTACAGGAGAAACAAATCAAGTTTTTAAGAGTGTGTATGACCCATCACTGCTTTTGGTGGAATACTGTATTTACTTACATTTAAAGTTTTCATAAAGAAGTGTACAAAGTTAAGGACTAAAATTAAAAACTAACTTTTCCATTTCGTCACGAAAATTAACATATCTAAATGTAACCCACCCGATTACGGAACCCTTACGGTACTAACAGAATGTAGTTTCAAATTCAATCGAGTTTCATTAGTAGCCCAAACGGAATAGAGAAGAAACAACCCATTCGAACCAAAGGTCTGACTTATTAGGGTTCCTTAGACAGCAAGGTTTAATTGTCTTATATTATCATAACGTCCTCCCGTTAATTTAATTGGAGATCGGTCGGAAGATATCGGAAATAAAAAAGAATTAGGGTTCTAGATACGATTATAAGGGTTCTGCTTCGGAGCACTATTCGATATTTATTAGGGCTGCGATATATTGGAATTGCTTTCATGTCGTAGATATCTAATAGGGAACATGTATATATTTATTCTTACGCTCTCTGGAAAGTGCTATGAAAGAGAAGAATAAGTAGCGAAATAATTAAATATAAAATAAATAAATATCACGGGACACTGTCACACAAATTGACCTAGTCCCAAACTAAGCTTTAGGCTTGTACTATTGGTACTAGACAACGATAAACATACTTAGATAGAGAAATAAATACTTAAATACATAGAAAACATCCAAGACTCAGGAAAAAATACTCATGATCATCACAAAAATATTTGCCCTTACCGGGATTTGAACCCAGGACCGCCGGCTTCGGTGTCGTCAAATTGTCGTGTTATTTTTTCATAAGATATGAAGCTTTAAAAAGTCATAGTTTAGACCCCCTGCAAAAACACTATACAAAATTGACGACAGGAATGACGTCACAGCTGTTGTTTCATGTTCAAAATATATGGACCACATAATATGCATTTATTTTAGAAATTACTATTTTTAAGCCAATATCATTGAATAAAAATGTTACGTGTAAATTAAATGAGGATGCCGAAAAAACAATCTAACATAAAAAAAAAATTTAACAAGTTTTGATTCTATACAAAATCTTAATAAACGGGTCAAAACTTAGTGTATTGCGTTTTATATGTCAATAAAACTCAATTCTGTTTTTCATGCATGTTCCCTATTAGGTAAAAGAAAGGTTTGACCTTTTGCTTTATCTATTATTTTTTTTGTCAGCCTATTGAGTGTCCCACTGCTGGGCAAAGGTCTCCCCCCTTAATTTCCATAAATCCCTATTAGTGGCAACGTCCGGCCAGTTGTCAAGAAATGCGTCCAGGTCGTCCCGCCATCTCCGCCTGGGCCTGCCTCGTCTTCGCCACCCGTCTTGCGGCATCCATTTCGTGACTACGGCAGCCCACCTATCCGGTGCATCCGGCTGATGTGGCCAGCCCAGTCCCATTTAATTCTTGCAGTTGTTTTACCAACATCAGTTATCCCGGTTCTGGAGCGGAGCGTAGTATTCCGAACGCGATCCGTTCTTTTAAAACCTAAAAAGCTTCGCTCCATAGCCCGTTGGCAAACCTTCAGTTTGAGCTTCTGATTTTCGGTGAGTGTCCAGGTTTGGGCACCGTAGGTTAGGACAGGCAGAGTTTCCGCTTTAGCGACATAGGAAGGTCTCCCTTCATCAGCTCCTTCATGGACCAGTAGCTCTTCCAGGCGTTTTCCACTCGGCGTTCTACTTCTTTGTCTTGCCTGTTGCTAAAAGAGACTAGCTGGCCCAAGTATATATACTCGTTAACATACTGTATGATCCGCCCGTCTACCTCGACCCTACGTTTCATACCATTATAGGTAGTCATCAGTTGAGTCTTTGTTTGGTTCATTTTTAATCCTACCTGAAGGCTTTATCTAATTATTTAAGATAATTTGTCTCTCTCTCTGTCATGTTTAAAATTCTTCCATATTGTATTGTCTGTAGCCATTAATGCTAAGCTGCAGTGTTCCTGTGCATAAAACAATCAGTGAAATTACTAGCATAGAGGCATTCCATCTTAGTCCTCAGTACCGAAGAAACATACATTCAAGTATAAGTCTTCCCTTTAAATCTTTAATTACCATTTTTTAATAATAACGATGAAAGTCATGTGAAATCTGCTTGCAATAAAAACTTTTTAAATAAATCAACGCTACTTTTCCCATCTCGTTCACGTATAAAGCCTTTTTTTAAATTCCTACGTAGTTCCAATTTATTATCCGTGAACAAAGCGTATTGTAGAAAATTTAACTAGAATATTCTTTAGACAAACTATGAGAATGGTTATGACGTGTTTCTAAGAAAAACGTACAACGAAGATTTATTTTTTCGCAATAATTTTGTGAGCAATTTTGGTAAAGGATTTATGAAATTATATTCCAAAAAATCGTGTTCAAATCTTTTATAACTATGGATTTGGAAACGTCTAGAAATTCATGATAATTGAATATGGCTAGACGGATTAAAGGTGAGTATTCAATAATGCGAATGCCTTGCCAAGCCTGGAAAGAGGGAATTTTCTACAACATTTCACCAGGAGTCTTATTCTATTTTGTCACTTCACGTATTTATTTCGATTCGGTCGCCATTACCGTCAAGTAAACAAAAACTTCTTCTTTTCTAAATGGCGGTGCACCACGGTTCCGCAATGATTTAGTGTTAAGTGAGTGAGGGTGTTTTATCAGAAAATCATATCGTTGACAATACGGAGCCTCATTAAACTTGGGTGCCATTACTGTCAAGTTGATAAGATCTGTCAATAACGTTGACAATACAATAATCATGTTAAAAAAATTAAAAATTTCTGGACTCAATATAGTCTGTAAAAAAACTAGGGATAATGCCCTATAAGTATAAATAAAAGTAGGGCGCCCGTGTGGTTGCCGGGTTAAAATAGTGCCACTCCATGTCTTCCCGTGGATGTCGTAAGAATCGACTAAGGGAATGAGGGCTTCTAGTACTGTTTGGCGATGGGCTTGCAACCTGTCACTATAAACATGGTAAACATTGGTAACACTGGTAAACACAAACCAACAACTACAACTCTGGTTGTAGTTGTTGGTATTTCTGGAGCTCTGCCTACCCCACTCTGGGAATGAAGGCGTGATGGTATGTAAGTATGTATGTATAAGTAGGTATTCATATTATGATCCAAGCGGAGTAAGGGTGATTGTTTGATAAGTAGGTGGTTAACTGAACACTGACACTAACTGAACTGACACGTCGG
Organism: Acleris holmiana; assembly: GCA_949316455.1. Classification (NCBI taxonomy): domain Eukaryota; kingdom Metazoa; phylum Arthropoda; class Insecta; order Lepidoptera; family Tortricidae; genus Acleris; species Acleris holmiana. The sequence continues at coordinate 1,247,727 of OX438782.1, read as the reverse complement.
GGACCGCTAACTAGCAGGGGTATTTTATATTATTAAATTTACTTAGCAGTCCCCCGATGTGTCAGTTCAGTTAGTGTCAGTGTTCAGTTTCAGGCTTTTATCCCCCTAAAAGCTCAATATCTCAAAAATGGCTCAATCGAATTTGATAAAACTTGTCTATAAACCACCGCTAGAAAACCTGCTTTCAAATAAAAAAAACCGCACCCAAATCAGTTCATGCGTTTAAGAGCAAAAGTGCCACAGACAGATAGACACACACACCCACAAACACTTACACATCAAACTTATAACACCCCTTTTTACGTCGGGGGTTAAAAATAAGGGAAAAGACGATGTAGAGTAAGGTCCCAGATGCTTATGGACTGATTCTAATAATGTAGAAAATCTTCTGAAATCAATCATAACATTAAGAATTTCTCGTGTCAGGAAAATAAGGGAAAATATCCAAAATTCAATTTAAATTGATCAATATCTCTGAATCTAATAATTTTCGGCCAGGGATGACATGACCTAATTTGCTCCAAATGAGCAGCTCTTATAACCTTTTAACGGGAATTTATGCCATAATCAATGACCTTGTATTTGGTACTTTCAATTTGAAGATGAAAAAGTTAGTTATTATTTTCTCACATATACCAAATACAATGGCTACGCCTAGAATACAGTTCATGCAAAAACGTCTTCCAATATTATTTACTTCCTTTTCCGATGCATATGAAACCTTTTTATTGTGCATAGGCTGAATGCGGAACGTGCACCTGCCTCGTGATTTACCGAGTGCTAGCATATTTAAAAAAAAAAACTCCATAGCTTGTATAACATCTTCAACTTTATCAGTAGCTGCGAAGAGTTTAAACTGCAACGGCTTTAAATTTACGTATGCGACCTTTTAACTGGTGGGTTATTCTACAGTTTGTTTTTGCGAAGTTTGCAGTTAGAGGCTTTCAGAGTTTGCTGGCGATTGTTCGGTAAAATATGGAGAACCACGTGAGCCATTTTAGGAGGGTTTAAAAAGGTTACTCGTTTTCATAGTAGTTTGTATTTTTACTCGAATACGCGAAGCCAAAATAAGAGTTATGAATTGAACAGTTTATTTGTTAAATTTTGATCACCTACAAAGTTTTATTTATACTACTCTTTGTTAGTAAGTGTATAATTATTACCCTAATAAAAGGCGGGAAAGCCGTTCATAAAACCTTCTCAAAAATCAGGGTAGTAATATTAAATGGAATTTCATAACTGCCCCGTTATCAGGGGCAGTAATTTCGTAAAAAATCCATTATTACACCGTTTTGTAGTTTTTTTAATTCTAGATGACGTCAATCAACCTACTTTGACACGCACGCAAGTTGGACCCTGCAAATAGGGGCGTATTTACGGAGCGTTAAAATTCACAATTAAAAATTGCCCTGTCACTTTTTTCAAATTAGTCACGCATCGAGAGCAAAAGGGATAGCAATAGACAAAGATCAAATTACGGATTTCAAAATAGAGCCCCTGTTTGATGGCGCGCTCGTTCTTTCTCGAAAGAATTCATTTGTTACTTTTGTATTTTATTATTTTTTTAAATTAGTATATAATTATCACTCGAGGGTTAGTACAGAATACTTCGCTTTATGTTGGGCCGCAAATTCACACTCGATTAGTAATCCGTACCTTACTCCCCTCAGTGAATAAACTACTATTATATTACCCTTTATTGACAATGAAAAGTCGAATAACCTGCCGCCGGGTTCTAAATTGCGTGGATTTTCATGTTAACAAAAAAGTTAAGTTCTCACTTGACAAGCAAAATGGAATATTGTTGTTAATAATTATTTTATGAAAATGATTATTCAAAATAATTAAATAATTAAATAATTTAATGTTTAATGATTATGTCTCAGGGAATAAGGGCTTGTAGTATTGTTAGGCGATGGGCTTGCAACCTGTCACTAATACACTAGTAAACTTCTTGGCCTGATTGTGCAAAATGTGGTTACAGAATTATCAACAAGTCTGTTTAGAGTTGTTGGTATTTCTGTAGCTCTGCCTACCTCACTCTGGGAATGAAGGCGTGATATGTATGTGTATGTATGTATGATTATTCTTACATTTATAATCATTCCCCCGTGTTGTTGACGGGTTAGAATAGTGCCACTCCATGTCTTCCCGTGGATGTCGTGGGAGGCGACAAAGGGAATAGGGGCTTGTAGTGCTGTTGGGCGATGGGCTTGCAACCTGTCACTGATGCACTAGTGGGCTTCTTGGCGTGATTGTGCGGAATGTGGTTACAGAATTGTCAACAAGTTTTTAGAGTTGTTGGTATTTCTATAGCTCTGCCTACCCCACTGTGGGAATGAAGGCGTGATGTTATGTATGTGTGTGTGTGTGTGTGTGTGTGTTATATATAATCATTGTTTAAGCCACTTACCAAAAAAATAGAAATAAATTCTCGCTACCAACGAGTATTCTCGCGTCTATTATGCCCAATTTGACATCTGTCAACGCACTCCCCATCTTTTTCAGCCATAAAAATGTGCCTTATAGAACGACACGGGACTATAAACGTATAAAGCGAAGACAAAAGCTATTCAACGTAACCTATTTATTATTCCACTCTGTAAACAAATCAGTAGATACTAACCCAACAGTATCCCTATTACCTCTTTAATGTAACAACGTAAAACAAATGAGAGTTACACCCACGCCAACACAAGTATATCACGACGCAGCAAACGCTGCAGACACGCCCTGACGCAATTTATGTTGCCTACCTTACACAGTATGCGGTGCCAGCTTTTTTCTCACCTTCCTTTGTAGATAGAATTTAATTTAGACGCGGCAAATGTGGGTGGAATACGTGGGTGGGTTCTATTTGGATTTAGTTGAATAAAACTTTTCGGTTTACGGTTTTACGGTTTTAGTTTAGAATAAATGGTTTTGTTTAACTCGTTTTACCATACAAGTCGATAAATATACTGTAAATTGTAGCAGATTTGCGTTTGAATGCTTTGAGAGCGTGTACAAGTAATAAAAAGTTACTTTAAAAAAAGGCGAAAAGTTTATTCGTTCTGTTTTGTAACGATTCAACATGTGGAGTCGCCCACCGAGGGTTCCGTACAAACTTATCAGAACCCATCTGTCTGTCAAGACCCTTTATCTCAAGAACGCGTGGAATTATCGAGTTGAAATTAAAAACGTAAACTTAAGTCTACAAGTCCTTGAATCTGTAAAAAAAACTAACTTCTAAATTAGCGTGATAAAAAGATACAATCGTTTATAAATAAATAAATATCATAAATATCACGGGACGATCTCACACAAATTGACCTAGTCCCAAACTAAGCTCTAGGCTTGTACTATGGGTACTAGACAACGATATACATACTTATATAGAGAAATATATACTTTAATACATAGAAAACATCCAAGACTCAGGAACAAATATTCGTGCTCATCACACAAATATCTGCCCTTACCGGGATTTGAACTCAGGACCGCTGGCTTCGGAGGCAGGGTCACTCCCAACTAGGCCACCGTATCGTCAAATTTATGCCGCAAAAAACTTATATTTCGACACTCAAGGGAATAAAGAATTATAAGGTACTTCCCATAAACCTAGAATCCTGAAGTACTTATTTTTTTTTATTTTGTTGCTATATCACATTAAAAAATGCGTTTGCAAACTTATTTGCAATCGGTAAACTAATCGCGTCCTATGTCGATGTATAGAAACAATAGTTTCAGCGCCAAAGTCAAGTTTGTCCAATACAATTCAACATTCTTATAAGATTATACAGAACCCTCGGTGCGCGAGTCTGACTCGCACTTGAATGGCTTTTTAAAAATAAATGCGTTGCTAGTTATTTTTCTGGCGCGTAAACAAACGTTCTGTCAATTTTGCAAAATTCCTTAATCTCCTGAGTTTCCAAGTTCTATACCTATATTGAGGACATAATGCCAAAATCATTTAAATAATAGAAACACCTTTCATTGAATGTATCATTTCATCGAACTTCATTTCATTGAATGCTTTTTTCTGCTGAAACCATTTTCAGGGTATATCAAACGTGTAACCTAACCTAACCTACAAAATAAATGGTTAAGATACCCTGAAATCATTACAGTTTCAGCAGAAAATAACGTTCGTTAAAATAAAATTAGATGAAATTATACATTTGATGAAGTAATGAGTTACCAATCAATTCAACAAGGTTGCAATTACAATGATACTTTAATTAGTATAGGGTCTTACGAAATTATAACTTGGTACCGCATCTAGAAATAGCACCTTCATAATATGGCATGGGCTTTGGGTGTGTGTTGGCTCGGAAAATGCTTTCCACAGGACTTTAAGCCGGTTTAGCTTAAAACCTTTTGGGTTCTAATAGATTTCCGTAGTGTGGTAAAAAGTAATCTCGTAGCCACACAGTGGGAATGGATATTATGTCAGTTTAAAACTGATTAAGTCAATGGGGATAAAGGACGTTTAGGTAAAAAAGTCAGAGGCATTGGTTGGTCGAGTCCAACGGAGCGAGTGCGAAACATTACCCTGCGCTCCAAAACAGGCCTAGCCGATGTGGGAAAAAAGACTGCCCAGTTATATAATAGTAGGCCTGGGCCGGGCATGTTTTTCGCATGTACCCACAGAGGTATCCCAATGCGGCAACCTGGTGGGTCCCTCTGGAGAGTTCAATATATTACTGGTACCAAAAAAACACTTTTCATTGTCAGCAGTGCAACTTTTTAATTTACCGTGGTATCATGGTGTAACTTGAAGTATTTTACTCTCTGTTCTTTTTACTGAGTAAAACTTGATCGTAGTTATAACCTCAAACCCGAGCATAGGTAAGACAGATGTAAGAATTGACTTCTAGTCTTACTTTTACTGTAGACATTTGTATACTCAAGATCTTAAGACTTCCACACAATAATGCGTTTAGAGTTTTGAGGTAACGCTTCTATTCTTTTTTTTTTAATTTCAATCGAGCTTGGGGCTCGTTAGGAGTTTGGCGCTGGCTCCGCAAATCCAGTTAATGGCACGCATGAAGCTGGTACAGTTTGCAGTTCCGTATGCATGCTGATTGCGACGGGATTTTAAAACGAAAATGTGTTGTGTTTTTACATAGATAACATCACGCCTTCATTCCCAGAGTGAGGTAGGCAGAGCTACAGAAATACCAACAAGTCCAAAAATACTTGTTGATAATTTTGTAACCACATTTTACACAATCAGGGCAAGAGGTTTACTAGTGTACTAGTGACAGGTTGAATGCGTGCGAGGCAGCGGAGCGGTAAGCGATGAAAAATTCCACCAATAGAATTCCTAGCCTCGCTCATTAAAGCTCTCCTATTGGCGGATTTCTCCTCGTACAGCTCTGGTGGAAACGCAGTCTAACGGTACCACAAGCCCTTATTCCCTTTGTCGCCTCTTACGAAATCCACGGGAAGACACGGAGCACTGTTCTAACCCGGCAACCACATGGGGTGTTTTTAAACTCTTGAATATTGCGTTTAGAAAGGAAAATATTTTAGCAATTCTGGTACAATACAATACAAATGCCTTTTAATGAATACCACTTACAATTACAGTTTAAAAGGAAAATTCAACGAGAAATGTTACAAAGTTAGTTAAGTGCAGTCTTCTAACTGAATAATTACCTTTCAGTCAATTAGAAAGAAGATAAATGAAGAGATAAATAAAACACCGGTGAAGTGTTAGTCGGACTCGTGCAATAAGGGTTCTGTTCAAACTTGTGGATTTAAAATATATATTTTATTGTGATTAAACTATAAATTTATAGTTATTTAGTTGTTATTTTTAGTTAGTTAGTAAGTCTTTAGAGTTGTTGGTATTTCTGTAGCTCTGCCTACCCCACTCTGGGAATGAAGGCGTGATGTTATGTATGTGTATTTATAGTTATCTGACTTTCCCTTTACTTGTGCTCCTTCTAGCCAAACCTTCTTGCCAAAATTCATGATTCCAGGTCTATGGGAAGTACCCTGTAAGTTTTGATTCCCCTGCGAAGTGTTAGAAATAATTTTCAAATGGCCGTATCTTTAGATTGGGTTAATTTGGAAGCATGATATTTTTACAGCTTCAAGGATCAGCAGACTTAAGTATTTCTGGTTCATTTCAACTTGATACCTTTACGCGTTCCGGAGAAAAAGGGCCTTGACAGACGCACATACAGAAGGACAACAAAGAGATCCTATGGTTTAAATTTTTAGGGTAGCTAAGATTCCTGTCGGTTTGTCTGTCACCAGGCTGTATCTCATGAACCGTGATAGTTAGACAGTTGAAGTATTTCTGTTGTCGCTACATCAACAAATACTAAAAACTCCCATTCAACAAAATGTGTTTTTACCGTTTTTTGCTCGATATTAATAACGGCAGTTAGTAGATGTTTGACATATTCACAGAATATTTACGTAGTTGTATATTAGTTAAAAAAATATAAATTTAAATAAAACAAAACAAGGGGGGCTGTCAAACAGCAAACATGTTTTTTTGGCGTTTTTTTTCTCGATTTCAGTACAGACACCCAAGGGATAATAAAATTTCCCTCGACACCACAATTTAAGAAATAGGAACAAGCTCATAAGTTCATTCACTGACATGAAAATAGTCAGATCAGGAGCCCATCACACGTTGGTACAAATATATAATAACTAGCGACCCGCCAGCGGCTTCACCCGCTATTTTTTTTTTGTTTTTTAATAAAAAGTATCCTATGTTACTTCTAGTACCTCCCAGAATATGTGTACAAAGTTTCATGATGATTCGTCAAGTAGTTTTTGCGTGAAAGCGTAACTAACATCCACGCTTTCATATTTATAGTATTAGACTAGTAAGGATATACTAATGACATTAAAACTAATAAAAAAGGACAACATGTTTTATAGGAAATTAAAAGATTTTTTGACCGTATTAATATTATAATGCGAAAGTTTGTGTGTGTGTGTGTGTGTGTGTGTGTTACTTTGTTTCTCTTTTACGCTGCAACGGCTGCACAGATTTGGATGAAATTTGGAATGGTGATAGCTTATACACTGGATTATTATCCCGTACATTTTTAAAGTTTCCGAAGGAATAACGATAATCGAAATGTACGTGGACATAGTCGCGGGCAGCAGCTAATGTTATATTTGTAAGATATTATCAAACTCATCGTGGGATGTTCCAAGAATTATGGCAAACCTGTCAGTGTCGTCAATGACGACGAAGAGTCAGGGATATAAACGACTCTGGGAGGAGATATATCCCGTCTCGCGGCTTTTATGATTGATGCTTGTGGGCCAGAGTGAAAAAGGGAGACAGTAGGACAATTTGAATCAACAACATCTTATTCAATACAAAACATCACGCCTTCATTCCCAGAGTGGGGTAGGCAGAGCTACAGAACTACCAATATCTCTAAAAAGACTTCTTGACAATTCTGTAACCACATTTTGCACCAACAGGCTAAAAGTTTACTATTGTATTAGTGACAGGTTTGCCAAGCCCATCGCCTAACAGTACTACAAGCCTTTATTCCCTTAGTCGCCTCTTACGACATCCACGGGAAGACATGGAGTGACACTATTCTAACCCGGAAACCACACGGAACCATACTTTAACCTCGTGAGAAGCAGTGTGCGATAGGAGGTACATAATCAATGCAATTTAGTTTAAACTATATAACTTAATGATCTACAGTTCATTTTTGTTTGTTTTCAATTTGAAAGTGACATTTCAGAGCAAAGGTAATTCAACTTTTCCTTACGAGTAGATTCAAATTCCCACTAATAAAAGTCTCCCTGTTTATTGTTTGGTGGGCCTCGCGAGGTTAATATTTCCATAGTAATATTACAAATGTGAAAGTAACTCTGATGATGTTGTGATGATGAAGTGGGTGGAAGAAGAAGGTGGTGACAGGATCTCCGCTATACTTAAAGTAGACCCACCGTGTTTGGAAGGTTTGTCTTGATAAGCAGTAAATAATTATGTCCTTGTCCAAGAAATGAAAATTTTGATGGACACTTTTTTTCTAATCACTTACTAAGTGTCCCTGCATAAGGTGCACAAACGAATAGAGATGAAACTAGATGCACACCGACACAAAATACAAAAAAGAAATAGTGACATTTTTTTTCAAGGTTTAAAAAACATTGTCAACCCTACACTAGTAAACTTCTTGGCCCAACTGTGCAAAATGTGGTTACAGAATTATAAGCAAGTTTTTAAAGTTTGTTGGTATTTCTGTAGCTCTGCCTACCCCACTCTAGGAATTAAGGCGTGATGTTATGTATGTATGTCAACCCTATTGGAACAAAGTGAAATATCTCGCCTCATGATCAAACGGTTTTTTTAAATCCTAGAGAATTTCCTGTGTCGAACCGAAAATACGGACATTCCTGATAGTTCCATTTTTTTAACACATACATACATACATAACATCACGCCTTTATTCCCAGAGTGGGGTAGGCAGAGCTACAGAATACCAACAACTCTAAAAAGACTTGTTGATAATTCTGTAACCACATTTTGCACAAATAGGCTAAGAAGTTTACTAGTGTAGTGACAGGTTGCAAGCCCATCGCCTAACAGTACTATAAGCCCTTATTCCCTTAGTCGCCTCTTACGACATCCACGGGAAGACATGGAGTGGCACTATTCTAACCCAGCAACCACACGGGTCATTTTTTTGATTTGTTCCTGATTCGTCATATTCCAAATTGGTCATCTTCCAAACTCGACAATTTCCTAACTGGTCATATTCCAAATTCGTCATATTCCAGATTCGTCATCTTCCAAACTCTTCATTGTACAGTCAAATTAAATCACGATCACGTGGAATAGTAAGTATTACTTAGATTGTACTTAGTAGTTATACTTTGTACTACGGCTATTAGACAATAATTTACTTAAGGCGGAGTCCAAAAGAATTGGCAAATAATGGAACAGTAGCACATTTACCACAGAGGATTTCTATAATAAATTTGTGCAGGTTGTACAAGGTATGACATGACGAGTTTGGAAGATGACGAATCTGGAATATGACGAGTTAGGAATATGACCAGTTAGGAAATTGTCAAGTTTGGAAGATGACCAATTTGGAATATGACGAATCAGGAACAAATCAAATTTATTATAGAAATCCTCTGTGGTAAATGTGCTTTTGTTCCATTATTTGCCAATTCTTTTGACCTCCGCCTTAAGTAAATTATTTTCTAATAGCCTTAGTACAAAGTATAACCACTAAGTCCAATCTAAGTAATACTTACTATTCCTGTAAGCACGTGTTCGCGATTTAATTTGACTGCACAATGAAGAGTTTGGAAGATGACGAATCTGGAATATGACGAATTTGGAATATGACCAGTTAGGAAATTGTCGAGTTTGGAAGATGACCAATTTGGAATATGACGAATCAGGAACAAATCATTTTTTTAACAATCCGCCCATATTTCCTCATGTTACGAGTATTTGGTTATCAACTCATTGTCTTTCATTAAAAGAAGGAATTACGTGTTTAACGTAAACATGATATTTTGTTCCGATAGGGTTGACAGCAATCAATGATTACTTTATTTAAAAAAATGATGCCGACTTTTTTTTGTCGGTTAAATTACATCTTGTTTCATCCCTGGTGCGCAAAATTGATTATTTAAGTTAGCCTACTGGATAAAAGTTCATTACATTTTCTGTATTCCTAACGATACTAGTTGGTAGTCGCTCATCCGGAATGGTAATGTTGCGAGATGCCAAACGATATTTGTAGAGGGGCATCCCATGACTTATGAGGCGGATGCCACGGCTGTTGGAATACTTGGCTCGTTTATTGATTTACACGTATTAACTACTTGTTTGCTCCGACTACACCCGCTTTTATCACTGCTCGCTCAAAAACATTTTAATTTTAAAATGTAAATTCAAAATATTTATTTGATGAACACGGGATTTCCGGGATTTACGGGACAAAAAGTACCCTTTATCCTTCCCCGGAATTAAATGGTTAATTTTTATGCAAATCGTTTACCGATTTAGCTGTGTCAATATTAGTATAGAAGTACATACATACATACATAACATCACGCCTTCATTCTCAGAGTGGGTAAGCCGAGCTACAGAAATACCAACAACTCTAAGGGTGAAGCCAGACGAGCGTAATATTTGAGTTGTGAGTCGCGTAATTCCGGTCGCGTAATTTCTGCCTATACAAAAGCCCAACTCATTTTCCGTCGCCGTGTGAACAAAACTGTAGTTTTGTATGAAACTGAATGCATCAGAAATTACGCGACTGAGAACTCAAAAAATTACCCTCGTCTGACTTCACCCTTAAAAGACTTGTTTACAATTCTGTAACCACATTTTGCACAGTCAGTGTAAGATATTGATCAGTTATTACCAGTTCAAAATAAGTAATAATATGTCATAATTATCGACTGGTTTTATTTCAAATATCGGACCCGTGTGGTTGCCGGGTTGGAATAGTGCCACTCCATATCTTCCCGTGGATGTCGTAAGAGGCGACTAAGGGAATAAAGGCTTTTAGTAGTATAAGGCGATGGGCTTGCAACCTATCACTATTACAAACATCTGTTTTTTTTAAACATCTTAGCCAGAAATGTGGTAACAGAACTATCAACAAGTATTTTTAGAGTCATTGTTACTTTTGTTAACCTGCCGATCCCACTTTGATTATGAAAGCGTGTCTGTATGTATGTATATCGCAAACTTTTCAGAATTGTTTAAAATGGTTTATTATTGTTTTATAATAGTCCTGAAAAGGTTACGGTTTCAGAAAACCCCATTATGCATTTAAAACTTTATACTGGGTCATTTTGTGGTCATGATCCGGAATGGCCAAAAGTGAATAAGATGGTCGTACTGAACAACTTTTCCGATGGGGCCAACCACGAAATCGCCAAAAAAAAAACAGCTGTCCATACATTAACGGTGAATTAATTGAGAGTTAATGTATGGAACAGCTGGTTTTTTTTTGGCGATTTCGGGGTTAGTCCCATGAACATCTTATTCACTTTTGGCCATTCCGGATCATGACCCCAAAATCACCCAGTATATTGGGATACGCACCCAATAGTTATTATCTTATCTTACAGATGGGCCCTTTCAGGTACACTTCGACACCTTTAGGATCTTTTGTGCAATTACCTTCTTACACACTCAGCTGTTCAAATGTGCAGGTTTCCTCACGATTATTTCCTTCGAAGTAAGAGCATAGGGTAATGTACTTAAGTTATAAAAACTCATTGGTACATGTTGACTTGTGAAGTAAAGTTACTTTTAATAATAAATAAATTTAAAATTTTGGGGGATACCTTAGAACTGAAACTCATTTTTTTTTATCAAACCCATACGTGCGGGGTGTCTAATGATAGGTGTTCAAAAATGATATTGAGGTCTTTTTTTTTTTTTTATACACTGAATAGTTTGCGCGAGAGACACTTCCAAAAAGTGGGGGACCCCATCGTCTATTTGGATGATGTATATTACCATGCAAACTTCCACCGAAAATTGGTTTGAACGAGATCTAGTTAGTAGTGTTTTTTTAATACCACATAAATCGTCCTGCTGCTACGGAACCCTTCATGGGCGAGTCCAACTCGCACTTGGCCGCTTTTTATTATAAGGAGAAGGTACGTGAGCACTCAGGCCACCTGATGTTAAGTGGAGTGAGACCCATACACATTTGAATTCACAAGACTATAATCCAAAGACCTCAAATCCGTGCCGACGCCATTTTCACCAGTTGTCTTATCCCCACACCGGAACACAACTATGCGAACATTGTCGCTTGGCGGTTGGTTAATGGATAAGATGGTTGTAGCGATCAGGACGAACCTCGCACAGGGTCCTACCACCACTAAGACACGTTTTATTACATATCAGAGCTAGTGAAACAGCTATTTCAGAGGGTATCCTGCCTTTTGGCCGAAAAACGTTTGGTCGAATGAATCGTTTCCCAACTGTTTCATTTGCCAACCCACTTTTATTTCTGTAACTGTAAATATTTCAGGATTTATTTTTGTACCTTCCTGTAGACCCTATAGGCTAGGTTAGTCTAGTTTTTATAAAAATCCCGATATATTTACAGTTACAGAAATAAAAGTGCATTGGCAAATGAAACAGTTGGGAAACGATACATTCGACCAAACGTTATTCGGCCAAAAGGCAGAGAACCATTTCAGAGCTATAGCACTATGAAGTTTCTCCTGCGCCGGTGCTCGACGTGAACCTGGCGTACTGGTTGTTAGCGACCCCACTCCACTCTTTGTCATCTTGTGGATACGGTTCTTTTGACAGTCACGTCTTTCGACGTATAAGGGAGCGACCCCACCGACGCGTAAAATACGGTGTCGTTGCGTAAACAAAAGAACTTTTGACTTTGACTTTGACTTTGAATAACTTTCATTGTCTTAATTAAGTATGTGAAACGGGTTACCTTCGTTTCGTCAAAAAGTTTTTGGTCAAATGTTTCATTTTCCAAATTTTCATTTGCCAACCCGGTTTGTTTTCTGAAACCGTAAATATTTCAGGATTTTATAAAAGCTAACCTAACCTAATTTATAGGGTTCTACACGATGGTACTAAAATAAATTAAAAAAAAAACATTTGACCAAAAATATTTTGGCCAAACGGCAGGTTCCCCGCGTAAAACATCGCTTTAAGCTAAAATCGTCTTTCAATATGTACGTCAAGTAAAAAATGGAACTTACCTAGTGCCAGAAGCAGCACGGCGAGTGTTGACATTGACCCTACGGCCCACCGGGCCGCCTGCCCACATTCGCGTACAACTTAACACCATCAATGCGTTCTCATGCCCCCTTCCCACAACTGGGCACTCCCACTTATGTCACTTCACTTCAATGGCACTTATTGACACCTTACACTTTTTTGGCACTTTAATTGACACTTTATGTTGCACAGGTTTTTTTTTGGGCTTCAGTGTTATCTGAAACAAAATAATAATAATTATTAATTGAAATAAAAACAAAACATCCTAGGTCGTCATTGTATGGAGTTCTGTTGTATATTTTAATAAGATAAATTTGAAAAAAGAAACACCTTAAATGTTTTAAACCAAAAGCCGACTTCAATTTGAATGAGGTTGAATTTAAAAATAATACATAGAATAATTTTTTGATATTGTTTAGGCGTCAGTTTATCGTTTTGAACCATGTAATTTAATTATTTTCTTTAGGAAATAGTCGAAAATATTTTTTATCTACATATATGTATAGACACATAACATCACGCTTTCATTCCCAGAGTGGGGTAGGCAGAGCTACAGAAATACCAACAACTTTAAAAAGACTTGTTGATAATTCTGTAACCAATTTTTACACAAGTAGGCTAAGATATTTACCAGTGTATAGTGACAGGTTGCAAGCCCATCACCCGTTGTCTATGTGTTTAAGTATATATTTCCCTATACAAGTAAGTTTATCATTGTCTAGTACCCATAGTACAAGCCTAAGCTAAGTTTGGGGCTAGATCAATTAGTGTGAGATTGTCCCGAGATATTTATTTACATATACATTTTCTCTGATACCTTCCTATACATAAAATGGCGTATTAGCCCAATGGATTTTTAAATCCATCGTATTCCCGACACGACCCCAATATTTTACCGGTAATCCAAACATTTTGGAATCTCGACGTTCCCCTGATTGCAAATATTGGATATCTAATCAATCACCTTTGTTATATAGAAATGTCATCGGTATTTTACATTGTTTTATTTTACTAAGCCCTGCGGCTTATGAATCGTTTTAACGGTTTTTATTTAGTTGGCACGTTGTAAAAGAGGATAAAATTATGAAGGCAACAAAAACGTAAAAATATTTTCAGCATTATTTTCTCGACTTTTTTTTTGTTTTTCTTTTTTTTTTATGTTGAGAAGGCACACGAGCACTCAGGCCACCTGATGGTAAGTGGAATCCGAGACCCATAGACATTTGAATTCTCAAGACTATAATCCTTAGACCTCAAATGCGTTGCCAACCCTGAGGACTAAGATGGATGGATGACCTATTGTTATTGTTTTGACAATGTAATGATAGTTGTAGTTAGACTATCGTGACCTGAGGCTCTAGCCAAGGTGCGTTCGCTAACTAGCGTTTCGATTCGTTTTGGTTTTAAACCAATCGCGTCACTGGTATGAAAAGTCACGTGATCGACCAGTGACGAGATTGGTTTATAAACCAAATGAATAGAAACGCTAGTTAGCGAACGCATCTTGGCTAAGGCCTCTGGTATATCGTACCTGGGTACATTGGTTTTTGTTTGTATGTAAAGATGTAAAAATGTTGTAAATAAATTCCATAGTAATATGTAAAATGGGCGTTTTCCAAAAAAAGTGTACATGGTTAAAGAAAAAGTTAATAAAATTTAACTTTTTCCATTTCGTCACGAAAATTAACGTATCTAAATGTATGGCTAATTTTCGTGACGAAGTGGAAAAAATAAAATTTTCTTAACCTTGTCCTTAACGATACATTTAGATACGTTAATTTTCGTGACGAAATGGAAAAAGTTGAATTTTATTAACTTTTTCTTTAACGATGTAGACTTTTTTTGTAAAACGCCCAAATACGAGTGTCTATTATTTTAACAAAACACTTTAAATTAAACTATCATAACGCAGAATTTTCATTTTATCGAAAGGCATTTTTTGCCACATGAGTTATTTTTTTGGTAATCATAAGTCTGATTTTTAAACCATTCGCGTCACTGATAGATCACGTAATACAAAAACGAATCCAAACGCTAGTTACTGAACGCATCTTGACTTTAGGCTCTGATCTAACCTACTTAATGAATATTTAAGATATCATGAAAACATTATGGTTTCAGCAGAAAATAGCTTTCGATGAAATGAAATTCGATAAAATGATAGGTTACCGTCAACACACAAGATATTTAGTGGTAAGTACTTCTAAAATCTTAAATTACTGTATGATTTAGAAACAAAACGTCTCCAAACATTTTAAAGAAAACTCAACCAAAGAAAATTTAAAATAAACTTCATTTCACTTCTATTGTAAATTTAAACATGCGCATTTTTTTATTATGTGTATTCATTAATGAACCTCCAGGTCTTTTTGATACTTATATTGTTTAGTACAAAGTACTTCTATATTGCATTCGTATATGACTGTATGTGTTCTAAATAAATTAAAAAAAAAAAAAAAAATGTGAACCTTTGCTTTCGAATTCCAGACGCTCGTTGACACTCCCCAGCACTTGTGGGCACTTGTGGGCACTTGACTGGCACTTATCTGGCACTTTCTGGCACTCTGGCCGCAGTCGGAGAGGCCATTACCGCTTTGGTTCGAGCTTTGATTTGTAACATTTTTCATTCATCGCTTTATGTAGATGTATGTCATTGGAATATAATGTTATTGTTATTACGTGGTGAAATTGTAGTGGGAATTAATAGATAAAACTTTAGAAATGTTTTGAAACGGAACGACATTAATTATAAATAATTTGATAGGCCATTTTATGCTGAATTCAAGGATATAAGATTTTAATAAAAAAAGTGTATTTTTTTCTAATTTGCGCTGAATTCGCGTTAACCACCCGTGGCCACTTGACGAAAATTCGTGCAAAATGGCCGCGACGCTTAACGACAATATGGCGGCTAGCTAGAAATTAAGTTTAGAATAGAATAACTATTTCAAAGATAAAAACTCCATAAATATGTAGCCCTCCCTTCTTTCAGAGCGGATATCTCTTAAACGCGTTAACCAAATTTAATAAAATTTAGCTAAGAACCATCCTAATTGAGCTAGCTTTCTTTTTTATACAGATTCACACAAGCACAAAACACACACACGCAGATACACAACGTTAACCTCGTGGCGTTTACCATACTACAAACAGAGAGATTTTCAGGTTCCGTACCTTTAAAGGAAAAAGCGGAAACCTTATAGGATCACCTTGTTGTCCGTCCGTCTGTCTGTCTGGGATTAAATCAATTGACGGAGATTCGAATAACGATTGATCAATCATCATTTTAATCACCTAATTTTTACGATTATTTTTCGATTAAAAATTGGATCACAAACGATACAAAAATTCAATACGTGTTACAAATATAACAAAAGAATAAAATACTGATATTGAGATACGTACAATCTGTCAACGTAACTCGACACTTAGACTAACATAAGAAACTTATTTAATTCCTAATATCAATCGATAGAAAAATTAATCGAATAAATATTCAGTCGCTGGTAATTAATCGACGATTAATTTACTTGTGACTAAATTAATCGAAACTATTTCGACTAAGATTCGTCAATCGTCAACAGCAAAAGTAGGTGATCATTTTAGAACAGTTGGAATGTGGCAAAGTAGTTAAAGTGACAAGGTACTAAAATAATAATCTACTTTTGCTGTTGAATGTACTATCAGCTTTTGTTGATATAGCTATGTTTATTTTACGTCTAGTATTTAGATAACGTAATTAGATCATTTCTAGACTCATGATTTAATTAACCTTGTTAGTATATGCGTCGGGTACCTCAGCTAATTAGCAAATATGTTGTGTTATATTATTAAACTGAACAATATTTATTTGCCCGTGAGCATTGCGAGAGATGTATGTATCACTAATAACTAATTTTCTATTTAAAGTCTTCGGTGCCATCTTAAAAGATTTTAGTAGGTATAAACACTTTAATCGCCTGTGTCTCAAGAGCCAATGATGTCTACTTAGTTGTGATAGTTTTCCTTTTAAATTCGATATATTCGCTTTCATTTAAAAAAAAACAGATTTTTAGTACTTGTAGTTTAGGCTGTACACTAAGAAAAATTAGCACTTTAAAGCTTAATATTTCA
Organism: Acleris holmiana; assembly: GCA_949316455.1. Lineage (NCBI taxonomy): Eukaryota > Metazoa > Arthropoda > Insecta > Lepidoptera > Tortricidae > Acleris > Acleris holmiana. The sequence goes on along the minus strand of OX438782.1, from coordinate 1,230,890 downwards.
TAAACGGATTGCTTAATCGAAAAGCTGTTTTGACAAACCCGTAATATTTTTATAGGCCTATCCAACGACATCCCACAATAGGGTAGACGAGAAAAAAAATACCCAAATTATTATTTTTTACACTTTTTTATACCACGTTGTTGGCGTGTCTAATAAACATATTCGTGCCAAATTACAGCTTTCTAGTAGTAAGAGTCTCTGCGCTAGGCTGCGGACGGA